>BQNB010015923.1:1590-68750 GCA_026074375.1 Tanacetum coccineum
TAATAGTAATGTGTTTGCGTGCAAGACACCCAATTGTATCTATAGCCAAATAGTTATTAGCCTTAATTTTAATTATCCATAATAGTGATAGACCATATTTTTGATGATTGTAGTGAACTAGTGACGATTAATTGGTCACTATTGGTGTTAAGTTTGTGCCTTTCATGGTTAATCTGACAAAATAGCAAGGTTGCAAGAATCGCGAATCGGTAGTCGGGTGGTTAACCTTTTTGTAGCTTGTTATCGGATTGATATTTTTAGCAATTTTTGGGTATTTTCGGCGAGTTTTGGATACTTCCGGTTAGTTTTTTGTATTTCCGGCAAGATTTAAAAAATACAACTTGTAATAGATATAAACAACTACTATAAGGGATTAAAACAAGTTTACGATATGTTTGGATATCTCCGGCTAGATTTGTAGGTCTCTGGCAAGTTTGACCACCATTGATTGTCGTTGACTGTGGTTGACCGATTTACAATAATCGACAAGGTTGGTGGCTTAATAGCGCATAGGCGGGGATTAATCGGCCTTGTAGGCCTTTTATGCAACACTGCAAAATAGCGACGACTTACACTCATTAGTGACAAAATTTTGTGACGAAAGATGTAGTCAAAAATTTAGTGACAACTCTTTGTCACTTGTTAATGACGACTTTTTGCATCTCTTCTCTAAGAAATATTTAGTGACGAACCTACTGTGAAGACAAGTGACGACCCCAATTTTCGTCACTCGACAGATTTGTAACAACTTTTTCCTGTTAGTGACGAAATATCAATTGTCACTAAAAGTAGTTTTTCTTGTAATTCATATATAAAACGTCGTACACTCTCCTTTTAGGAAAGGCATGATTTTATTAATTGCTTGTACACTCTTTGTAATGCTAGAACAAGAGAAAGACTTTTAAAGTTCTCTGCATAGGTATTGGTACGTACTCTTTTGAGTGAAATTCTCCAAATTCTCGATTATGCAAAGGAGTAAAATAACAAAAAGTCGTTAGAATGGACTAAATTGGTACTGGACAGAGTGTATCAAACAACTTACGGATTACGATCAGCTAAATCATTTATTAGTAAAACTAGATTTATGTGATTTCTTATATTAAGCTTGCTTTAAGATGTATTATTACAGTCAGTCAGTCACTAATAAGTTTCAAATTATTTTGAGGCAAAAATAAGATGATGACAAAAATAAGTAAGAACATTACTATTTGATCATATGAACACTTCTTCTCATTTTGAAACTGCAAGCATATTCTCAAAGGAGAAAAACAAGAAGACAGAATATGTACAAGTTCAAACAATGAGGACATAACACCCTCGACCCTTAAGCAGGATACATGAAACATAGAAAACAAAGTGAAACAGAAAAGAGGTTCTTATGCATAGTCTCCAGCGGCTGGAAGCGCCTCGTATGATCCAATGAAAACATCACCATAGATTAAACCAGCTAAGCCTCCACCGATCAATGGACCGACCCAGTAAATCCAGTTTTGTGAGAAATCTCCACTAACAACTGCAGGACCAAATGATCGAGCTGGGTTCATTGATCCACCGCTAAATGGTCCAGCAGCCAAAATGTTGGCTCCAACAATGAATCCAATGGCAATTGGTGCAATGGTTCCAAGAGCTCCCTTCTTAGGGTCAGCTGCGGTTGCATAAACTGTGTATACTAGAGCGAAAGTTATAATGATCTCAAACACAACTCCCTGAAGACCACTCATGCCATCAGCAACTCCGTGTGTTGGGACAGCCTGTTAAATACCATATATTTAAGTAGGCATCCAAGATTGTGAACCAAACGCTCCTTTATAGTAGTCATAGTAATATTTTATCACTATGCTTATATGAAAACTTACCAAGCCACCGGTAACGAATTGTAGGAGGAAGCATGCAACAGTTGAACCAAGCAATTGGGCAATCCAGTAAAATAGACCGGTAATGATGGTGATATTACCACCAATAGCCAAACCGAATGTAACAGCTGGGTTCAAATGTCCACCTGAGATGTTGGCTGCCATGGACACACCAACGAAAAGTGCAAGTGCATGGGCTATTGCTATTGCGACTAGCCCAGCAGGGTCTAGTGCTGCATCGGATGTGAGCTTGCCTGCAAGTTTTTGAAATTTAGATGCTATGTTCACAAAGTAAGTTGTTGCAAAAGTTGTCTTAATTGTATGTAGTTATTTGTATTGTTATAGAAAATTTTAGGTAAACAATAATATTTCAAAGCTAAATTTATTAAAACATGATTCAATAAAATACTAGAACATGTTTATTAAGTCCGAACATTTACGTGTTGTCATTTCTCCTAGTTTTAAAACAGCTGATCAATTTATCTGAAAAAAATTTGTGTTAGAATATATATATATCAAGCATGATTTAGAACCACTAAGAATAGTATAGAACCGAGAGGGTACACAAATACGCCAAACTCGCTTGAAAACTACCAGGACTAGTTTATACAAGTTCTCGGGTCATTTTAAGTGTTTATTAGATTCAATGTAACTTCTAAACTTTAGAGCCACATAAATTTACAACCATAAAACTGAACATACCATAAGCAATAGCTGAGCCGACACCGGCAAACACAAAAAGAAGAGTGGCAATGAACTCAGCCAAGTAAGACTTGATTGAAGCACCACTGAAAGAGTCACCAATGCTACCAAATGCCAACTTAACCATTTTTTAGTAAGAACTTTTTAATTCTTAATGTAACAACACTAGAAGTCAAAAGATATTGGATAAGGGACTTGTTAAAGTTGTGATTGGTTTATGCTTCAACAAGGGCTTATATAGTGCATAATTTCAAATTTAATAAATAAACTTTTATATAAGTGGGGTTGATATACTATGTCGCTATTAATGGACCCATGTATAGATAATTTGAGCTGGCACCGTCCATGGAGCCAGGATGGATGATTCCTGGCCATTAATTGGCTCCACTCCCCGGCCTTTATCTGAATAAAGAGTGAGACATTATAATTTGGAATAGTAGATAACTTAAAACATTAAAGAAACCAAATTTTGGATGTTGTGTTAATGTGAGGACCAAAAAGCTCCAATTGGAAAATTAAAACCCTTACTTTGTTTAAAGTTTACATGTTTTTCATAACGTCATAAACAGTGTAAGACAAAAGACTCATAGTTAGCTACTCATTCCGTCCCATAATTATAGTTCACGTTTCCTTTTTGGGTTGTCCCAAATTAATTGTCCACTTCTAAAAATAGATAGGAAATTTATATTAAGTTTACCATATCACCCTCACTTGATGTTATTATTACAAACTTTAAAGAAGTTATAAATTAATTGATTAAGGGTAAAAGTGTCATTGTGCAAAAAGTAAGAGAGACAGAAAGCTGTAATGATGATGTTTTTTTTAAACTGCGTGTTTTTTGTCGGTGGACTATAATTATGGGACGGAGGGAGTACTAAACAGTTTTAATTCTAAAGTTCAAACATGTGTCTTTTATAAACTACACTATCAGAATTGGGGATTTTAGCCGCGTAAGACTTTTATGTTTCGAATTGTTGAATAAGAGGCCGACAAACTCAGAAAGTGATTGGACATGCCGTAAGGAAGGGGGACTCTTTATGTCTTGGATAACTTCAAAGATTCAAGCTATGTTGCAGCATCTAGTGTGGATTTATCATCTTTTTAGTTAAGTCGTTCTTTTTCAGCTTTTTATTTATAGCATTCTCGTTTGGGTCATGTATTTGCATCTCATTGAAAGTTTTTAGGTGCCGTTTGGTTCGTGAATTTTAAATTCTAGAAAATTTAAATTCTCAGGAATTCTAAATTCTAGAAAATTTAAATTCTTGAGAATTAAATTTTATTTTTAAAAAAGAGGTAAAAAATGAGTTTTTTTATTTTTGATGAAAAAATGAGTGACTAGGATTAGTTCATTGGATCTATGACAAATAATGGGTATATGTTGATCTTAACTCGTGGCGGATAGGGGTGACAAAAAACCCGACCCCGATTAAGCCTATTCGGGTCAACTTGAGTAACCCGAATACTAAATAGGGTCGGGTATCGGGTTGAAATTTTTTGGTAACTCGGCTTCGGGTCGACCCGAATAAATATTTTATATATATTTTTTTAATATAAATTTTCTATTTAAACTATTTTAAAAACCATTTTATTACATTCTACTCATATTCGGGTTGACCCGAACCCGAACGGAACCGACCTGAGTTGACTCAACCCGAATTGACACGAACCCGACTAACCCGAATTCAAATAGGGCCGGGTTCGAGTATGAAGTTTTTAACTTTGACTCGACCTTGACCTGGCCTAAATTGACCCGAACCCGACAACCCGACACGACTAACACTCTAGTGACGGATTTCCTTTGATTTAAAAAAAAGAAAAAACATAACAAAAATAACTAGAAAAAAAGTTTATAATTTTTTTTTCTAAGTAATGAAAATTTCTCACTTTTTGGAGTCATTTTAATTTCTCTCATTTTGGCAATTCATGGAAATTTAAAATCCCCCATTTGAGATACCAAACGCGATATTTGAGGGAAATTAAAATACAAATTAATGGAGGCCCAAGTATTGAAGAACGGGCTAACTTGTTTTTAGAAGCTCAAGATCGTGTGAAGAAAATGGCTTCAGTAAAACAGCCATAACTTTTGATCCGTAAGTCCGTTTCAGGCCCGTAACCACTCAAATCGAAGAGAAAAACGAGGCGGACGCCGCTATTACCATTCATAAGCAGGTTAAGGATTTTTCGAAGCCCAAAACCCCCGTTTACTATGAGTTATTTACATTTTTCAGTCTTTTTATTTTTTGTTGGACTTGTTTTTGTTCTAGCTCACGGTCCATCTATCTTTTTAGGCCCGTTTCAGTTTTGTGAGCCTATTTAAACAATCTGCTGTAACCCTAGCCAGGGATTTATCAGTTTTAATAAAAGTAAACCATTGTCCGTTGTTTGCCAAGAAATTTTACCCTAATAATCGGTATTCAATCGAATCAACGATTGTTGGAAGAATTGTTTCTGGTATTCCTAGAATCAACAGATGCAATTATTTATCTCTTTATTTACCCTACATCACAAATGCCATGAAATTTTCCCAATATACCCCGATCAAACGCATCTTAGTGTCTTTAAGAGTTTTAGGGCTGTTAGAAGGTCATGATATTCCTAATGTATAGGGACCTTATCATGTTTCTACAAAAGGAGGTTCCAAATACTATATTTTGTTTATTGATGATTATACTTGTCATACTTGGCTTTACTTTATGAAACACAACTTTGATTATCTTAGCATTTTGAAGATTATAGAGCTCTTGTTAAATCTCAACATTCAAGTATGGTAAAGTGTTTTCGTTGTGATTTGGGATGTGAATATACTTCTAAGGAATTTACCTCTTTGCTTGCTTCAGATGGGTCAATGTGTCAAATATCTTGCACTGATACTCCTCAACAGAACGGTGTTGCTGAAAAGAAGCATCACCATCTTGTTAAGACTACAAGATCATTTATATTGTCTGCCATAATGACTAGTGTCTGTTTGGGGAAGCTGTTCTAATAGCTAGGTCATAAATGTTATCCTTATTGCAAATAACCTTGGTCTATCACCATTTGAACATTATTTGTGTGTCTTTGGTTTTACATGTTTTGTATTTTGACCACATGTTGAACGTATCAATTTATCTCCTAAGTCACTCATATGTGTCTTCTTAGATTCAGGGGTAGCTCAACTTTCACGGAGGCCTAAAGCGAAGCTTTGAAACGGGGTTTTTTACGAAGTTATTTGCCGAAAAATTGCTTATACAAAATTTATCTTTCTAGCTTTTTTATGATGTGAAATCTTTGATTAATTTTCTAAAATCAGTATTGTATAATATTTCGTTTTCAATCGATAAATGAGGCAATACATTAAATCTTTCTTGTGACATTTTAGATCTTAAATAATTTTAATTAACTTAAGTTTTGAAAAACTTCTTCCTGTCGAAGCAGCCGTCACCGAAACGGTTAACATTATTCTATATGCAATATAAGCGCTATGGAAATAATTTAGATTTCTAATATAGTTAGGATATCAATCTGTGTAGCAGGTTTTAAATGTATAACTTCTCTCAAAACTGTTAGTTCTGAAAATAAATCTAACCCGTTAATATCCGAACAATTATTATGGATTGAAGGGTTTCAAGGTTAAGACAATTATCTTTTAGCTTATTATCTTCAAATGACTTCAAATTTTTAGAGCTTAATAGAAACTAAAGATACCTCCATACACTATAAATTGGTCAAATCTACTTTCAAGTGATGAAATAACTTGATCTTCAATGTATAAAAAATAATCGGTTTTAAAAATCTTTTCGCCGGTTTTTCTAGTTTTATTGTCAACATTATCATCATATTCTCTATTTCTACAAATAGTTCGTTTTTCTTCGAATTTTGGTTCTACATTCATTTCTTTAGTAATTTCTTTGGCGGAAGTTAAGGCATCTCTAAATTTAGTATCTCTATATTTTTTAAAGAATGAAACAAGACCTTCTATTTGCTAACAGCATTATTAATACAAATATCTCTTGATTGTAAATTTATACTAACATAATTGATTGCAAATAACAGGTCATACAAATAGCCATTCCTAACGAAAATTCAAAATCAGCAAGTTCATGTTTAGCTAGAGTCTTTGAGTCGCGTTTTGCTTTAAGGCCGACAATGCATATAAAGCATCTTTTATTCGTGAGGCTTGATATCTTAAAGCTTTGACACTTTCTGTGCGAATTTCCCAACGTGTTTGCGATAATGGTTTGAGAGTTGAATTTTGGATATGATTTTGTAGGATTTTTCATCTTTTAGGAGATGAAGAAAATAAAGTATATATACTTTGTGCTACTCCAAAAAACTCGGAAGCTTTTGAACAAGAATTAGCCATGTCACATATTACTAAATTTAAACTGTGACAACCACATGACGTATATAATGCTCAAGGATTAATATCTAAAAACCGTTTTTGTAGCTCAAGATGTTTACCTTTCATATTAGACATGTTATCATAACCTTGTCCCTGACTGTTTAACATTTATCGGTTATTTATGATCAGATCTTTATAGCTAACGAACTATAAAACATGCCAGTGACTATATATGCAATGTCATTGAAAATCGGGGGCCTTAAAATTTTAAGGGCCTAAAGCCCTAGCTTTACTTACTTTACCCTTGAGCCACCACTGCTTAGATTATGGTGTTAGTTAAAAGGGATACCGTTGTTATGATTGAGTCAGTCAAAAGTTGTATACCTCTCGCCATGTTTAGTTTTTAGAAAAAAATTCGTACTATTCTATCCTAGCTAGTTCACATAACTTGACATGATCTGAGCTTACAAACATAAACCCTTTTAACATTGCTACCCAAGAAACTCTACCTGTTGTGTCTCTCATAATAACTGAGCGAGTAAAAAAAAACAACCTCATAAGCCATTGAAACACCACTAGCAGTAGCTCCACAAACCACCACCACTACTGAAACACTACCAGTTACAATTCCCGAGGCTATATGAACTCGTACCACGACTACCTAATCATCACGTAGAATGGCAGCAGTTCCTCCTCTAAATGTTCGACCCATAAGCATTCGTAAGTCAATTAAAAAGTATGATTTTGCTTATTCTTGTTATTCTAGTTCGTTTGCTTCTTTTATTGCTTCTATACATAGTCTACATGAGCATTGTCCTATCCGGAAGCTGTTTGTGATCCAGTTTGGGAGGATGTTATGGTTGACGAACTTTCTGCATTGCATCAGACTCACACATGGGACTTGGTACCTTTGCCAGCAGGCAAGTGTGTTATTGGCTCTAGTTGGGTCTATAAGGTTAAAACCAAATCTCATGGGTCCATATTGAAATACATAAGGCTCGGATTATTGCTAAAGGCTACTCTCAAGAGTATGGCATGGATTTATGAAGAAACATTTGCTCATGTTGCAAAAATAGAAAAATTGTCTCAAGAATGCATTCTTGAAGGGTGACCTAAATGAAGAAGTCTATATGACACCACCTCTTGCTGTTCCTCATTAGTCAGCTGAAGTTTGTAAGCTCCATAAAACTCTTTATGGTCTCAAACGAGAACCATGTGCTTGGAATGAGAAGTTTTCCCACTTGCTACTTCTCATGGATTTGTCTCCAGCCATCATGATTTCGCATTATTTGTAAAACGTTCAAGTGTTGGACGTGTTATGTTGTCTTTGTATTTTGATGATATGATTATTACTGGAGATGATTGTGATGGAATTAAATTGTTAAAGGCAGAGTTGTCTCATTGGTTTGCTATGAAGGATTTGAGTAAGCAATGTTATTTTTTTGTATTGAGGTTGCTTCATCACCGAAAAATTATCTTCTATCTTAGTCTAAGTATATTGCTGATTTGTTTGATCGTGCTAGAATGACAGATAATAAGATTGTCAACATTCCCCTTGATGCTAAAGCAAAATATACTCCTACAAATGGTGATCCTTTGCGTGATCCTAGTTTATATCACATTATTGTTAGGAGTTTGGTTTATCTTAAAGTGACTCGTCTAGTCCACATTGTTAGTCAGTTTGTTGTTGCTCCTACTATAGTTCATTGGGTTGTTGTTCTACATATTATTCGGTATCTTCGAGGTACTCAGTTTCAGACATCATTCTTGTTTCTTTCCACATCTTCTTTAGACTTGTGTGCTTATTATGATTTTGATTGGCCGGTGATTCTGTTACTTGCAAGTCTACAAACGGGTTTTGTTTTTTTTTCTTTGAGATTTGCTTATCTCGTGGAAGAGTAAGAAATAGGATGTTCTTTCAAGATCTTCTAGTGAACTTGACTATCGTGCCATGGTTGTGACTACTAGCGAGAATGTTTGGTTACGTTGGTTACTTACAAATATAGGTGTTGATATTACAAGTCCTACTCAGTGTTCTAAAAGGCGCGCCAAGGCGCGAGGTGTGGCTTCAAAGTTACGAAATACACCAAGGCGTCGACTTTAGGCGTTGCGTGAGTTGAGGTATGAAAAGGCGGGTAATGGCGCAAGACGTGACGAGTTTTTTTGAAGCATTTAAGGTAATTACTAATATTTAGGATTTGGGCTTGCATTTACTAATGTTTTAGATTTGGGCTTGGATTTACTAATGTTTACCACCGATATAATTATTAAATATGATATAGATCTATAAATCTATAAATACTTTTTTGCCGCCTTAAGTCACGTCTTAACAAAGCAATGATGTCATGCCTCACACTAAGGCTTGAGGCCTGGCCATGCTGTCACGTCACGCCTCACTCTATCTATAACATTGGTCCTACTCTATTACATTGTGATAATTGTAGTGCTATTTAGATTGTGCATAACACGGATTTTCATGAAAGAGCCAAGTATATATAGATTGACTAACATATCACTCGTCACCATGTTGTAACCATTTATTTGTCGTTTGTTCCATCTGCCTTACATATCTCACACACACACACACAAGACGCAACACACACACACACACACACACACACACACACACACACAACAAACCCCCACACACACACATATATAAATAATATATAAATATATATATATATATATATATATATATATAATATATATATATATATAATATATATTATTAGAAAAATAATTTATGTTTGACACATAACGACTTGTCACTGACACATTAGCTATGTTGAAAACTATTAAATAAAACGCTATTAATGACACATCACATGAATTTTTTTTTAGCTAACAATGTTGTACAACACTTTTTTATGATAGCAAAATCACATAAAATTCTTAATATATACTGACACACAATTGAACACATTTTCACATAATATTAAATAACACATAAATTGAATTCCCACATGAAATTAATGACAACATGAAATTGCATCTCACACTTTTTATTTATAAATCCATTTTACCTCAAAATGCAACTTTCTATTTTTGAAACCAAACTATATATATATATATATAAATTATATATATATATATATATATATATATATATATATATATATATATATATATATAGTGTAACTTTATTTTCAGCATCAAATTAAGTGTGAGAACTGCGAGAACTCTCAGAAACATACATGCACGTCTTCAATAATCGTATTTCTGCACATATGTTCTAAATAGAACAAATATGTTTTTTTTAAAACATATTTGTTCTAAGGAATTTGATGAGAAATTGGAAATACAAAATTTTTTTTTGAAGGTGTGCATATTCAAAGAAAAAATTTGTATTTCCAATTTCTCATCAAATTCTTTAAAAAAATATGTTTTTTTAAAACATATTTGTTCTATTTAGAACATATGTGTAGAAATACAATTATTGAAGGCGTGCATGTATATTTTTGAGAGTTCTCGCAGTTCTCGCACTTAATTTGATGTTGAAAATAAAATCCCCATATATATATATATATGTATATATATGTATATATATATGTATATATATATAGTGTGATGTTCTTTTCAGAAGCAAACAAATGTCGAGAACTGCGAGAACTACCAACGACTAATTAGATTTTAGATAATTAATTAGCATTTAATTTTATATACCTATTTTTGTAGGGGCATTTTTATCACTGTATAATTTAATTTTAAATAGATTTCATATAAACTATCATTAAAAACCATTTTGATTTCTCCAGTATGTTTTTATTTCTCTTTCAACCTCACAAACCCTAACCTTTATCATTTATAGCCTCCTCTTTTACCAGTTTATCATTGCCTCCATCATCTATAAACTATTTTAATTTCATCTAACCATCTGGTGTCAATGATCATCATCATCATTATAGATCTATAATCCCATATGAAAACTCCCATTACATGTTGTAGATCTAGATTAAATTCGTCAATGGTTCATATATTCAATTAATTCGTCATCTGTTATCTTTTCCATCATCATATTAAGGTTTGACTACTGTAGATTTAGATTCTTTGATCCTTACGTCTTCTCAGTTAGGATTATTTCCTTTTCTACAATTAAGGAATGGTGTTTGATTTATTAATTGATGTGGCTCTACTTTTTCTTCTAAAGTTTTACTAGTATTAGTTTTATTAGTTTTACATACCAAGTATATGATTTTGATTTGTTTTATAGAATTAAGTCATCTTTAGATTTTATATTTATTTTGTTGTTATTGTTTACGTCAACTTTTTATGGATAGGAAAAGAAGTGCTATATGATTTGAAAACGCATTCAATGCATATATGTTAAATTAAGTCATGTTGGGTTTTTCTTCTTTTGTAAATCAGTTTTATTGTAGCTTTTCTTTGGAATAAACTCTTGTTCATATTTTGATATAGTTTGTCTTTGGAATCAATTTACAGAAGATGATACACCTTTGTAACAAGCGTACATCTTGGTTCAAGACGTGACTATCAACAAGATATATATGAATATCTTAGATGAAGATGCTGAATGCACATGTATATGCTCAAATGCACAAGTGCACAAAGCCTACACTTTCTTTTAAATTAGCTTGATCAATAGGAAAAGCACAAATGCACTTGTTAATAATTATAACTCGTGGGTTACTATATAAATGGTTGTGTAGGCTTTTTTTTAGTATTATTATAATAGCTTATGAGTAAGTGTGCATATGTGTTCTCTTGGATTATGCATATATGTGACACTACTTGTTTTGATTAAATTCATTTGCATTATTTGATGTAGGAAATGATTATGCATATGTGTTTTGTTAGTTGTTATTTTTAAATAATTCGTTTATTAATTGCTTGTGGTTACATGTACGAGTTTGATGAGCAATATGAAGAGTGCATATGTGCTTTGTAGATACTATCTAACGAGAAGATAGTTATGATAAAAAAACAAGAGTAAAGACACAAGTGCATGCAAAGAAATCGTGTCTCCAATGAAGGAAAATACATGTGCATGTACGGAAACACCAACACGGCTAAACTTGGAGTTTCATGTTTTTCTATATTGACGCACAACTCTACAAGAGCAACATTTAATATTTTGTAGCCTTGATTAATAAAAGGATTATTCTGTATATACGCACATGTTAGTGAATGTATATATGAACTTGCATCTAAATTAATATTCAACTGAGTTAGTGTATAATTTATTTGTTCTTTAATTTGTTGAATTTGGGACTTAAATGATTGTGTTGTAACATTTAATTTATGGTAAAATACATGTAATACCCGTAATTTTATTAAATGAAATTAGTCATTATTTAACTTTTGGAGTAGATATAAAGTTAAGTAAATGAAAAAGGGTTGTTCTTGTATTATAATAAAATCATTGAGGGGTATTTATATTATATGTTTAGGATAATTAAGAAAAGATTGTGGTTTGAAATTGTAAGTGGATGTCGGTTACGTGACTGGTAACAATATTCCAAGATTTTCGGCCCTAGTCACTTTATAAGTATCACATCTACCCAATCACAAATACAGATACAAAATAATAAACCCTACTATAGGAGGCGGCAGTGGAAAGATAAAGGGCAATTTCCAGTTTCTAGTTCATCGTTAACAACCAAGTAAGGTAACAATTTTGTTTCTGCATTTGATATGTATGCATACAATTACGATGGCATGTTGTAGATCTAGCCGATTGGAGAGTTATAAAACGCTTTAAAAAAGATGCACATGTTGATGAGTTTCATAATTTGTTTCACATTAATAATTGAGGAAAGTAATATGTTAACCATAATAGAGTCATCACATGTAAATATGGTAAAAATTTATTTTTATAATTGAATTATATGAGTTGAAGGTTTGTTAATAATCATGGAAGAAGAGATAGTAACGATAAGAGATGGTGGAACGAGGTTTATTTGTTACTAAAACAACAACGACTTGGTTATAAATTATTCTAAAGATCAAGCATGTTGATGCTAGTTTAGTACTCTGTTAACTAGGAAATTTATTTATGTGCTATTATAAATTATAAGTGGCCAGGCTCATGATTGGAACTTATAATTTTTTTGGAACATGTATATAAACTGAATGAAAATGCATAACCTAGATTAAGATGATTATTGTAAAATGAATCTGATACAACTCTATGTGGATATTTAGACATTTGTAAGGATTTCGAGTGTAAAGATAATGACTTGAGAAAGTTCAACAACATTATGTTGATATGCAAATTTGGTTATAATCACAGTATGGATGACTACATCAATTCAGTAATAAGAAAAGTGTTAGTCGAATGAAACAAAAGTAAAGTTAAAGCTTGTTGAGTTGTTGTGACAGAAACCCATATGTCTACTTTTATTTGTTAAATGAGATGATGTAAGTATATATTAGAAAATTATGGATAACTTTGTTGAGTTGTGAAATGGAAATGGGGTAATCAAAACACATGCATGCATGGCCATGTTGTCTTTTGAGATGATATTTGATCATCAAATGTTTTATTATTAGGATGTGTCAAATATGGACTAGGCTTTAATCGCGTATATACTCGATCAATCAACTAGGACTCTTATGTAAAAGGAAGAATGGGGGTATTAAACTTGTGTAAATTCTTAGCGAGATTTTATTGTAACTGTAGGAGACTTGCTAAACACAAGTGAACTTTCATTCCAAGCATTATTCAGGTGAGTTTTCATGTGCTTTTAAATTGGGTTGCACTTTTTATCGATAAAGATACTATCATGCAAATTTTTTTAAATGATCATTATTTTGCTACGTGTTTTGATTGTTTGATAATATGTGAAAGTGGTGAAAATTGTTATCGTTATATGTTGAGTTATATAAATGTTGAATTGTGAAAATGGGTGAATGTGTGATGTGGAAATATGAAATTTATTGGAACAGTTGAATACCGACAAAATTATCAATTGTTGGAACCGTTTGAACGAAAGGATATATATAGTTGGTACCGTTGAGCGAATCGAAAATATGAATTGTTGGAAACGTTGAAAGCCAAAGGGTATATAAATAGTTGGGTACCGTTGTTTTTACCCCGAAAGGAAAGTGTGAATAATTTGATATATGTTGTTATATGAGATAAGTTGAATTATTGGTATATAAGTATGTGATAATTGAACCGAGATATAAGAATATGTTTTAAATAACTGCCTAAGAGTTTTAACAAATTGCGTGATCGTTTTATAATTCATTATTTATGAAAAAGTGTTTACTATTATATAATTCGTTTTGTATGTGAAAACCATGAATTATCACTAGGTCTTTGACTGACCCAAATCTTTTTTTAAAATTTTTGCTACCCAGATAAGCTGCTTTAGGAATCAAGAGATTAGTCGAGCTTGACTAAAAGTAGACGCTTCCGCTGAAATAAGGTAAGTTAGAGGGTTTAACGCTCCGAAAAAGTAGGGTGTTACAGTTGGTAATCAGAGCCATAGGTTTAAGTGAATTAGGTTTTAGGAACGTAGTCTTAAACCTAGATTGAGTATTTAAGCTGTGAAAACATTTGATATAATAAGTAATAGTTGTGTTTTGGTATGAATTAGATGCCTTTATATAGGTAATACCCAAATTGAAATGTTGTCTTAATATATATCTAATAATATTTAAATACACTAGTCTCTAAGATATCTTATGGACTTCAATTAATATGGCAGAGACAAATAGAAGGAAAGGGTTCTGGTGGTTCTAAGCAAACTCCAGCAAAGAACCCAGATATGCCTATTACTAAAGGGGAACTAGGTAATGAGATTAAGAGGATTATGTCAGAACACTTGCCCACTATTCTGGCTCAAAGTCAAGAAAACTTTAGGAAGGCAGAAGAAGCCAGAAAAGCTACAGAAGAGGTTAAGAAAAAGAAAAAGGCAAATGAAGAGGCTGAGAGGAGGAGAAAAGCAATGGAAGATAAGAGAGCTGCAGAGGAGCAAGAAAGGAAAAGAACGGTAGAACAAGATAGGAAAAATGCAGAAGATGCTCAGAGACTAAGAAATGAAGAAGCTGAGAGACGAAGAAATGCAGAAGCCCAGAGAGACGAATGTAGCTACAAGGCCTTCTTAAACTGCAACCCGGCTGAATTTCCTGGAGATAGAGACCCGGTGATTGTCACCAACTGGGTAAAGGATATAGAAGACATCTTTGAAATTAGTGAATGCTCAACTCGACAAAGGGTAAAGTATGCATCCCATTTGCTGAAAGGAGAGGCGCGACATTGGTGGGATATGATCAAGATAGCTTGTGGTGATGATGTTGCAAGTGTTATGACATGGGAGGAGTTTAAAGATTTGGTTATGGAAAATTACAGTCCCCAAGGATTGATGGATAAGCTTGAGGAGGAATTCTTAAAACTACAACAAAATGATATGACAGTTCCGAAATACACGACAAAGTTTAATGAAAAGGCAAGATTTACGAAATACCAGGTAGCTACTGAGGAAAGAAAAATCAAACGATATATATGAGGTTTAAGAGCCGGGATCAGGGGTCCAGTTCAACAAGCAAGACCCTCAACCTTTCAAGAAGCTGTGGAACTTGCCTTGATGGTTGAAAAGGAGAACAATCGTCAACTAAAAGAAGGAGGAGACAACAAAAGAAATAGAGAGAATCGTGATGACGACATGAAAAAGATCAAGATCATAAACCATTTACGATATGCAAAAAGACACACAGGGGAAAATGTTGGCATGAGGATTGTCATAATTATGGGAAACCGGGACATGCAACCAAGGACTGTAAAGCTGATTAGGTTTGTTTTAGGTGTAAGAAACCTGGACATAAGAGTTTTGATTGTCCTGAAAGGAAAGCTCAAGACCCACAAGAGAAAACGGGATATAGTGGCAACCGAGTAGAGTACAAGGATACTCAACCATGAAAGACAATAGGAAGACTTTTTCAATTGACTGTTGAGAAAGCTCAAGACACTTCGTATTAGCAATAATGCATTAGTATGGCTTTTTACTATTTCCATTTGGAGTTTTAAACTCGTTAAGTTTCGTGAGAACTTATCATCTATGTTGATTGCAAGAGTACTAGCGTTATATTTGAACTTCTAATAAAGCATACGAGTTTTAAATAAATATGACGATATCGCTAGGTATCCACGTTTATATATCTAGACTAAATTTTGAGGACGAATTTTTTTAGGGGGAGAGAGTTGTATTACCCGTAATTTTATTAAATGAAATTAGTCATTATTTAACTTTTAGAGTAGATATAAAGTTAAGTAAATGAAAAAGGGTTGTTCTTGTATTATAATAAAATCATTGAGGGGTATTTATATTATATGTTTAGGATAATTAAGAAAAGATTGTGGTTTGAAATTGTAAGTGGATGTGGGTTACGTGACTGGTAACAATATTCCAAGATTTTTGGCCCTAGTCACTTTATAAGTATCACATCTACCCAATCACAAATACGGATACAAAATAATAAACCCTACGATAGGAGGCGGCAGTGGAAAGATAAAGGGCAATTTCCAGTTTCTAGTTCATCGTTAACAACCAGGTAAGGTAACAATTTTGTTTCTGCATTTGATATGTATGCATACAATTACGATGGCATGTTGTAGAATAGCCGATTGGTCAAGTTATAAACGCTTTAAATAAGATGCACCATGCCGATGATTTCATAATTTGCTTTCACATTAATAATTGAAGAAAGTAATATGCTTAACCTAATCTAGTACAGACATGTAAATATGGTAAAAATTTATTTTTATAATTGAATTATATGAGTTGAAGGTTTGTTAATAATCATGGAAGAAGAGATAGTAACGATAAGAGATGGTGGAACGAGGTTTATTTGTTACTAAAACAACAACGACTTGGTTATAAATTATTCTAAAGATCAAGCATGTTGATGCTAGTTTAGTACTCTGTTAACTAGGACTTTTATTTATATGCTATTATAAATTATAAGTGGACGGGCTCATTATTGGAACTTATAATCTTTTTAGAACAAGTATATAAACTGAATAAAAATGCATAACCTAGATTGAGATGATTATTGTAAAATGAATTTGATACAACTCTATGCGGATATTTATACATTTATAAGGATTTCGAGTGTAAAGATAATGACTTGAGAAAGTTCAACAACATTATGTTGATATGCAAATTTGGTTATAATCACAGTATGGATGACTACATCAATTCAGTAATAAGAAAAGTGTTAGTCGAATGAAACAAAAGTAAAGTTAAAGCTTGTTGAGTTGTTATGACAGAAACCCACATGTCCAATTTTATATGTTAAATCAGATGATGTAAGTATATATTAGAAAATTATGGATAACTTTGTTGAGTTGTAAAATGGAAATGGGGTAATCAAAACACATGCGTGCATGGCCATGTTGTCTTTTGAGATGATATTTGATCATCAAATGTTTTATTATCAGGATGTGTCAAATATGGATTAGGCTTTAATCGCGTATATACTCGATCAATCAACTAGGACTCTTATGTAAAAGGAAGAATGGGGCATATATGACGGATTAGACTAGCACGAAGACAACGTGACGAGCACAGGCCTAGAGTATACGCGTACTGTGAGATGATACTTTGATCATCAGGATGTGTCAATTATGGGATTAGGCTTTAAGTCGCGTATATACTGATCATATAGGATCTTATGTAAAAGAGATGGGGTATTGAACTTG
Organism: Tanacetum coccineum; assembly: GCA_026074375.1. NCBI lineage: Eukaryota > Viridiplantae > Streptophyta > Magnoliopsida > Asterales > Asteraceae > Tanacetum > Tanacetum coccineum. The sequence goes on from BQNB010015923.1 coordinate 19,136, forward strand.
TTGAAATTCCTTAGCTGAGATTGTATAACAATTGCTCCATAATGTCTAGATGAGCCACTTGCCGTGCAACACACATGATGTACTTTCATTCCAAGCATTATTCAGTAGGTGTGTGTGAGAATCTCGATGTTGATTGCCAGTCTCTATCTAGATATTTAGGTATGAAGCTCTGAGCATAGATCATGCCATAGTAGTTACAGATGCAATATACCTCATATTGAAATGTATTAAGGGTTTTGACGAGAAAAACTTACAATCTATCTAACAATGACCTTAAATTACACACTATCAATATATCATGCAAATTTGTTTAAATAATCATTATTTTGCTACGTGTTTTGATTGTTTGAGAATATGTGAAAGTGGTGAATATTGTTATCGTTATATGTTGAGTTATATAAATGTTGAATTGTGAAATTGTGAAGTGTGAAATATGAATTGTTGGAACAGTTGAATCTGAACGACACATATAAATTGTTGGTGGAAAACGTTGAATCCGAATACAGGTATTATAAGTAGTTGCTACCGTTGAACCGAACGGGAAATATGATTGTTGGAACGTTGCAACCAAACGGGTATATAAATAGCTCTGAGAAAAATAAGGCGAACTTTGTGAACGAATATCTAGCCGAATACAAATGCACAACTCGAGCATACGAGATTATATGGAAAGATTAGCCTATACTCATAGATATCTGTCAGAGAACATAACATGCAGATCTGTTACATTGTGATAACTTAAATATTAAAATCAATGTGTTAATCTCTTAGAATGTTATAGTTCTACGATCGGGATATAATCGCATCTATGTATGAACTAAATAGAGTAGATATTTTCAAAAGGTTTTGTCGTATCAACTATCAGCACAGATTATAAGATATTTATTAAGACCGTGAACAAATAAAGTTATTATTGGTTTATGGCTAACTGCGTGCATGAGATGATAGATTTCGACTCCTTTAAGATGATTATGCACCAACTCTTTTAATCCTTGGCATTCAGTGCTTCAAACCTAACTTATGGACTCACTGTTTGTCTATTTCAATCTCTAAAACATTGTTTTAGCCCAACCTATACTTTTCTTTTCTTCCCGAGATGACTCTCTGCATTATTCTGTTAGGTCACTCCCATACTCTCTATAACACTTTCTGCGTTGGTAACGTCAGTGAACCGAACGGAAAGGTTCCCCCCAACACAACTCCCAATGTTGTATCGTGAGATAATGTGTGAATTGTTGGGTTTAAGTATTGTTGATAATAAACCGATAGAATATGTGTTTCAAATAATATATCACTTGTGTGACTTTTTACAAATTGCATGATGTTTTTAAGAATTCATTATTTGTGAAAAAGGCTTTTAGTCGATAGCATACAAACTAAAACCACGATCCTGTGCGTAGTCTTGGACTATTTTGGTTTGCTTATTATATAATTCGTTTTGTATGTGAAGACTATGTGTGTGTGTGTCGAGAATTTCTCGATTTAGAATGACGATTTCAATCTTTTGACTTAATTAGGGTCTGGCTTGAATTATAGATATGAAACAACGGAGAGATATCTAATACACGGTTTAGATAGACACACCCTCCCACCAACATATCGCGCATTAGTAAGGATTGAGTCTAATAGCAATGATGTGGAATGAATTCATGACAACTTTTAGTTTTGCCCGAGTATCCTGGGAAACGAAGCCGGAAAATAGGAGCTAAAACAGCTCCGCCAAACATTTTATTCGAACAGTATTCACGCAGATACACAAAAAACAATTAATTCTGTTTATAAATTATCAGTATTTATTTATAAAAAAATATAATAATAAATCTATTATCATTTTTAATTAGAAAGCTGTTTGAGAAACGCGACGTATTCTGAGTTTGAAATCCATGTTTAATTTCGGACGTAAGCGAAAACCAGGTTTAATTCAAGAATAAAACAATTATTTTATTGTAATGTTTATAAAATATTTATGAAAATCTGTTTATCAATATGTAAATGTACTCATTTTATCAGAAAAATGTGTGTTATTAAAAAACAATGGCGCAAGTTCGAGATTTGAATCGGTCGTTTTAATCGCATTAAAATGAGTCCCGAACAGACTATTTATAAAAGTATAATAAAAATGTTACACATGTAACCTACAATATTAAAATTTTCTATTTTAAATTAACTTTTTGTATTTATCTTATATCATTATTTCATTTTCATCTCACTTTATACACACACACATTACACAATAACTCTCTCCCTCCCCACTCATCTTATCCGGCGAACCCCACCACCGCCGGAAAACTTTTCCGGCGGAGTTTTCCGGCAAGACCAAAAAGACTCCCCACAACCCGATCTACTCGATCCCCACTACCACTCTCTCTCACGCGCGCCATTTACCACCACCACTCAACCCACCAAACCACCACCGTCATCACCACCATCTCCCTCACCTCCTCACCACCGCCACCTTCACAACACGAAAAAAAAGAAAGGGTGCGTGTGGTTTACAAAAAAAAAGGGGATGTTTGTTTGCTTCACGTATAACACCACCGAAGGGTCGTTTGGTTTTGTTGTAGAAACGAAGGGGTGTTTGTTTTATAGGTTTAGCAAACAAAAAGGGTGCGTCGGGTCGGTTGTGTCAACGTACGAGGGTGCGTTGGGGTGGTTGGCAGCCACCCGAAAAGGGTGTGTTAATTGTTGTGGTTCCTGGGTCAGCAGCAACATAGGGTCCGTTTGGCTTTATTCTCACAGCAGGGTGCGTTTGTTTGTGGGTTTGGGGAGGGGTTGTCGTGTTTGGTTCGTTTTATAACACCCGACGAGAGTACGGTTGTTTTGCTCAACCACCTGAAAGGGTGCGTTTTGGTTCATAAACCCAACCGGGGTGCGTTTGGTTGTGTCAACCCACCACAAGGGTGCGTCGGGTTGAGTCTCAAGCCGACAAGGGGTGTTGTTTCGGTGGACTACCGCCACCATGGGGGTGTCGGGTTGGCTGTCAACAGCTGGGGACAGCCGAGGGTTTGGTTTGGTATCGTTTGGTGTGGGTTATTAGCCGGGTCAGCCGCGGGCGAGGGGGGGGTAGGATGCAGCTGTCATCTTTTGTGACGTTAACTTAGGTGTCGATGGTTGGTAGAAATGTTGATAGTTAGCAGCTCGGGGAAAGCAGCAGGGTTTGGTTTGGTATCGTTTGTGTTGGGTTATTAGCCGGGTCCAGCGCGGAGCGGAGGGGGGGTAGGGATGCGTTGCGCTAGAGTCTTCGCAGACTCAGGAGGTCTTATCAGGAGGTACAACAATAGGGCGTTTGGACTTTGTTTACGCTCGACCGGAGTGTGTCTTGGTTTAGGGTTGGCTGTTGGGACAGCTGGGGGCGTCGAGACGTCTTAGGAAGATTGACAGCCAACCGTACAACTTGAACCCAAGATAGACTTTGTATACAAGTTGAAACCTTGTGTATACTGGAACTTCGCGCCTTTCTTAAGCAAAGAGACTTTTATAATTAACCTGAAACATAGTCTGAATGAAATAACCAAACATAACATAGGTCAATAAGATGTCGATGAGAGAATGATTTGATTATCAGTCGCAAGCATTGTATTGAAAAACAGAAAAATTTCGCAATGTATATATTACCAAGTTCCAATCAAATCCAACATGTAAAATTTATAAAAAGACATGATTTGTGCTACAAATTATCTATCTAAACTTATTTATGTTTATGTGAATGTACTTTCTGTAAATTTGTAGTACAAAAATCACAAAAAATTAAGTTCTTATTCATAGGCTTTACCCTTTGACACCGAATGAATTACGAAAATGCAAATTGAAAGAATTTTCATTGGGTAATGCAGGTATTAATCGCATACTTGTCAAGAGATGTGTTATTATTAGTGAATAAGAAAAGAGACAGTGTGTATATGAATAAACAAAGAGACATGTATGTATTTTATTGGGTCATGCAATTGATAAATGCATTGTTTAATCAAGTATATAGACGTACTTCTCTACTACTTTATAAGGCATTTCAGCCAACTCAATTTCTAAACTTTAGATTGTTACTTAAAATTTTAAGTAAAATAAGTATTACCTATAAAAGGAAGGCCTTAAATAATCTTAGACAATACTTGTTCAAACGCATATGCGTCAAAGTCATTATTTTCAATAGCTTTATGTTACATCCTGAAATTATAATGAATATTATTCGGTTGATGTTGTATGTTGTGACACTGCCCCATTACTTTTAAACGGGCCAATTTTAATTATGATCATACTGAAAATTGTAACATCTCTTATTGCTTTGTAAACGGTCTATTTAATTTTTGTTGATAATTGTGAAGTTATACATCCCATTTGCTTTGTACACGCGGCTCCATTTAAAGACATCATACACCATTGTATACTTACCCCCATTGCCAGCACCCTATATATCACCAGGACTCGACTCGACATTTCAATTTCATCTCAAAACAACATCTTTCTAAACTAACAATTTTCTCAAAATCTAAAAATGAATGCCATTTACAAAATCTTGGGTCTTAGAGCACATGCTTACTTACGCATTGGTTAGTTTTGTATTGTATATATATATTCATCTGCTTATAGATAACTAAACGTTGTAGAACATTGGTAATTATGAAAAATTTTAATGTGTCTGTAAGGAACAATCATGAGGCAACAGCAGTGTGGAGCATCATTGCTTAAAAGATGCGCTCTAAACAGGGTGAGTGTGCTCCTTTTAAGCCTTGCATGACAAGTTGTGACTAAAGCATGCTTTTTTATTTTATATTCTATTAACTTTTAACACTTGGTTTGTTATCAGCGCTCTTAATATATTTTTATATCAATCTCTTCCGACCCTAAAGAATGTTGTTGTTACCTAAAATCTAGTGGATGCATGACACAAGACTTGACCATTTGCTGCGTGTTATCTCGGATTTGTGCGACACTTATACCACAATTTGGATACGATTTGTGTTGAAGAATAGCTGATCATCACATGTGACCCCCAAAATCAAACATAGAGTAAGACAGGGCATATACACAAGTCTAACTACTGACCTTTTCTAACCCTCGATTCTAAATTAAGTTTCACATCAATATGAACGCTTAAGGCTACAAAAGAATAGCCCAACACATTCACAACTAGATCTCATTAAAAACACATTCAAAAGCTATAATTTCTTTACCTGCGCCTCTTATCGACTCGCTTCTTAGCATAACCATCAAACACAATCAATAACATATCCATCAACCGCAATCTTCACCTCTTTCACAACCGCCATCACCATACTTGTGAGCTTTGTGCTATTTGGTTTAATGGTATTGGTTTGGGTGGTGATTTTGGTTTTAAAACCGGTTGTCTTTGGTTTCGATCTTACTAGTTTTCCTCAAATTGGTTTGCAAATTTGTTAGTTGGTGTCTTCGATATTTCTAGATATGTGATACACTTTTAGGCCTTTTCTTTCTAATTTTTCTTGATGTGTATGTGAGGTCGATGATCAACTTTTGAGGCTGATGATTGAAACCACATATACTCTTCAGTAGGAAAACATATAATTTTGAAGAAAAAAGTTAGTGGCTTAGCCGGCTAAGGCGGTTTGAGTGTGACCAACGCCATAAGTTGGTTTTACTATTTTGTTTGTTGTTATTTTTTAAATTTAAGACATGCAAGTTAATCTATTCGGTGGTTTGCTTAAAAATGAATAGGGCCCAAAATTGTATCACATGTCTAGAAATATCAAGAAAAATTAGAAAGAAAATGCCCAAACAAAAATTGTTTTTAAGGTGATGAAAACCAGAGGTAATCATGTTGTTTTGGGTGGTCTGAAATTTGGTTTAAAAACTTGATGAGTGATTAGTGCAGGTATTGATACGTGGTTAGTGATGCTCACGGGATATATCAAGATGTTGATGGTGAGGGTGGAAATCGTACCAATTTGGTCAGATATTTTTTCTTGGTTTAATGAGTCGGACTCGAGGTGGATTCGAGTCGGATCGAATAATCTTGGTAACGAGGAGATGATACGTGAAAGTGTTGTGTAGTCGTTTGTAGCATAGAACACCATAGAAAAATCTTTTTAGGGATAGAGTCTTATGAAATAATGATTGATCTGCAAAGCATCTGTGATCCTGAATCTATTAACTTTTGATGAAGTGGCTGATATTTTTAGTTAGTTTTTTTCATCATGTTATGTTAGTGATTTGGTGATTGTAGTTTTGAATTGATGATTGATGATGATGATGATAACCCGTTTGGGGTTTTATTTTGTCGAATTGTTAGAATTTTAATATTTGATTTGTGATTATTGGGGTGTTTGGAATTGTTCAATTTACTTAACTACTACTTACATTCTACAGTAATTTCTTTTTCTTTTCTTTTTATTATGTAGTGATTGTTCACTGTTAAAAATAATTATTGAATTTGTCCAAGTTTATCATTTTCAAATCTTAAAAAATAATAAACAATATCATTAAAAACGTGTAACCGTTTAAACCATCATTGTAATGGCCTCCAATAATGATTAAAAACGTGTAACCGCTTAAAATCATTACTATCAATAATAATTATTAAAAATGTGTAACCGCATCCATAATATAAATTCACACAAACCATTTCATATCTTCCACACACAAATGATTTTTGTTCAGCCAAAATAGCCTCTTAATATACCCTCACTTTCACTCCTGAACTCTTACCGGTACTTACTGCAGAGATTATTTATTTTTTCTTTAGAAAAACGCTTAGCCGGATAACATTTGCTCGCCGCAAAATATAGTCACAGGGTACCCGCCGCCGCATTGCGCTGGTTCCCGGCTAGTCCAATAAATAACATTACTTGTTCTTTTAGAGGAATCTCATACAACCCATATACAATTATGCCCATCCATAAACCGTTACGACGACTTATCTCACAGATTTATGCTCATATCTACTCGTATTTTCCATTATTGCCGTGTTTACAAATTTATTAACTTATGAATAAGAAATAATATACATGCAAAAATGACGACCATAACTTATTTCTAAAGTACGTCATCTATATGCCATTCATTAACAAAGACGAGGACACCCTTATAAAGCAATATACAGACTAAAATGACGACCATAATTTATTTTCAGAACACGTCATCTAACACTACTAAACAAAATTAATATGTTCACCACTTATGTTATTATTGTAAATGAGAGGATTTGAAATTTACTGAAAATGCATTTCATTCAATCAACTAAAAATGAGAAATACAACATTTATATATACTGTTACATCAAAGGGAAAATAACTAACTTGTAACTAACTATCTAGAATTGTACAACTCTAACTAAATGGCTTAAGTGCCTTATACAATGAGGAGAAATATAAATGTTATTTCTGCTTGTCTTATTTGTATTGCTGGCTTCTTCCTTTGGTTCTTCATAGCTTGATACTCTGTTTCTAGAAACAGAGTTGACTGCAGAGTTGACTTCTGGGCTTATACCATTACCACCCCCCCCCCAAGTAGCCCGTGTGTAAGGATCACACATGCCTAACTTGGCTAAACACTTATGAAATGGATAAGTAGTGAGAGCATATTGAAATGTGTAAGTAGTGAGTGACTTGTTAAAGGAATATCAACATACTGTGCAATTAGTGGGAGACATAAAGAAATAGTGATTGTGTTCAGTTCTTGTGTTTTGTCTCTCACAAGTGAAAATCTAATCTCTATATGCTTTGTTGCAGATATCGGCGATGGATTGCATGTGCGAAGAGCTTGCGTAGAGATGTTGTCCATAAGATTCTAAAGGGAGGTAGAAATAGGAACCCTTTAGATCTGTGTAGAGAGCATAGCCAAGTAGATAGTCACTAGATGCAACTGTTAGACCTGATATGTCTATAGCTGCCTAACAACTTTTGTTGTAGGAAGTTTATCGCTTCGTGTTTACTAAGTATGAGTTGTAGTTGTTTGATTGTCTCAGACGTGCCAATATATATTAAGACATTGTTTCTGTAGAAGTGTGAGGTCAACAAAAGCATTCACATAGGTCAGTGGCGCTAAGCCACACCCACTGTTAAAATCAACATCCTCACCCATATCATCAATAACTTTTGCATATATTCTTGTGTCGATATAAAGTACCTTCCGGCCATCAGAATAAATAATTTTCTTTTAAGAGCTGGCTCGCTGAACAAGACCCGCAGCGATTTGGTTCATTATCCTAACTGGGTTTGGGGTTGAGGAAGATGCCGTTCAACACATATGCTATTTGAGAGCTGAACAACCCCGCAGGATCCCGGGTTATTATGATAACTGGATTTGGGTTTATGGCGATGGTTTCAACATGTGCGCTACTAGACGAACGACAAGAACATGTTTTAATATGGTAGATCAGAATTCGTCTATATCAGGACTGTAATCCCAGGGATCATTTTTGTAGTGAAATTGGAATCCATTCTGGATAGTATAGATAAGAGTTGTGTGATATAATGAGGAGATAGTGGGGAATTTTAACGAAAAGACTCAGCCGTTGGAATTCAAAATTTGAAATATATAACGGAATTTTAAATACTACAAACTTTATTTAAACATTAAATTAAAAACACATATTACACTAAAATAGTTTCTGTTTATTATTCTAATGACTCTGTAATCTGACAAAAAAAATTCCATCACTAATCAATTCTCATCAACCCAAATTTCATATTAGGATTTCAGCTCATCATCAGCTTGTTTTCTCCTTAATCATTCTCCCATTCCGAAGAAAAAGGTTACGGTGGCGGTGGGTTATAGCTATGAGAGTATATATAGGGTAGCCGCGTGGGTGAGAAATTATGATAGGAACTTTTGGTGAAGCGATGGTAATATGGTGATGTAGAATAGGGAAGAGGTTAATGGACGCGCGAATAGGAGGTGGTAGAGTTGGAGGAGGTGCAATTGAGAGTTAGGGCTAGCTATATTTCAGGGGCATCGCCGTGCATTTCAGTCCATTGTTTGTTCTTCGTAGTGTTTCTCTTAGTGGCTGTCTTCATTTAGATGTAGTTGATGTAATCTTCTCGCAGTAGGTATACAGCACCAATCTTGGTGTCTGTGTGATGACTGATACCACGCTATATGGTTTTCTAAGTGGTGTCTGTTGTATTTTTCATGTATCTCCAAGCTATATCTTTAGCAATTCATTTGTTTTTCTAGTTTTGCTCTGTTGCGTGTGGTTTGTGGTGATGGTGTGGGTGTAGGTGGAGTGGTATTGGGGGTGGAATCCTCTGATGAACTTGTTTGGAAGATAGGTGTTGCAGTAGATGATGTGTGCTCATTGGATGAGTGAGATGTAGTGGTAGGAGTGGTATTAGAATTTTCAGAGTTGTGAGAAGGAGTGGTGGGTGGAGAAGTGGAATGAGATGATGAAAGAGTGTTTGGTTCTGCTGGATTGGTGGTGGATAAAAAGTTGTAGGAGAGGTAAAGTTATCTGGTTGTAGTGTGGAATAAGGTGTAGAGGTGTGAAAAGGGAAGATATGTTCATGAAATGTGACATGTCTGCTGACAAATATCTTTTGAGTTTCCTGAGCTAATAATAAGTATCCTTTCTGATGTTGTGGTTTTCTCAAATTTGTCTAGTGTGTGTGTGGAGGCATAAGCTTGACATCCAATAACTTTAAGGTTTTGGAGATTTGGTGGTTTGTTATGTAACATTTCATATGGGGATTTGTTTTAAAGGACTGGTGTTGGGAGTCTGTTGATAAGATATGTAGCTGCCATAAGGCAGTATCCCCACAAGTGAATTGGGAATTTGGCTTAAAAATGAATGGATCTTGCAATTTCTAGGAGGTGTTTGTGTTTTCTTTCAGCTCTGCCATTTTGTTGGGGTTTTGTGAGTGATGCCTTTGTTTTGTAGGAAGGTAGTTAAGGAATTATTGGTGAATTCTGTCCCATTGTCACTTCTAAGTACCTTGATAGCGGTATGAAATTGTGTGGTAACATAGGAGTAGAAATTTTTGAGTGTGGAAGTGACATGGTTTTTGGTTGGTATGAGAAAGGTCCAAGTGGTTCTTGAGTAATCATCTACAAGTGTAAGAAAATACTTGTAGTTGTTTAAGGTTAGATGTTTGTATGGTCCCCATGTGTCAGCATGAATTAATTCAAACAAAGCATTAGCATATGAAGAACTTGAAGGAAAAGGTAAAGCTGTTTGTTTAGCAATGGGACAAATGGTACAGTGTAACTTTGATACATCAGTGGTAAAATGTGGTAGGTTTTTCATTTGTTTTATTACATGAGTTGAAGGATGACCTAATCTAGCATGCCACAAATGTAAATTGCTAGAGTGAGACAAAATAGTAGTAGGGAAAGACTGAGAAAATTCAGTTGGTGTTGGTGCAGAGGCAGTGTTTGGCTTGATGATGTAGAGTCCATCAGATAGGATTCCATGGGCAATCCTCTTGTTGTTGCCCTGAAATATACATGTGAAGTGATCAAAAATAATAGATAAATTGGTCGTTTTTGTTATTTGACTTACTGAGAGTAGGTTATAGGCAAATGATGGTATGTAAAAGACATTGTGAAGGACAAGGTTTGGTTTAACTCTCACAGAACCAAGTGTTGTTACAGTAACAATGTGACCATTAGGTAGTGAAACTATGATTGGTATAGTGCATTGTATGATGTTAAACATGAGGTGAAGGGATATGCAAATATGGTCAGTTGCCCTAATATTTACTACCCAAGCATCCTTAAATAATGACACACAAGAAGCAATGAACAAATATCTTCCTGCAGCTAAGAGTTTAGGATCACACTAACCTTGGGGGTTTTGAAGCATAAGCATGACTTGATTGAGTTGGTTCTGGAGTGAGTCCATCTTAGCAAACACTACAGCATCACCATGTGTTCCATTGGATGTAGATGCTTTTAATGAAGTTCCTTTTTGACCATTTGTTTGAGTAGCTACCATATTCACAGTTCTTGGCCTGAAATTTATTGTCCTGTTTGATCCATTTCTAGAACCACCACTTACTGGCTTGAATTTCCTATGTAAGGGATGTCCAACAAGATAACAACAAGTTGATAACACTTATTTTGATAATGGCCCTCTTTTTGACAGTTTCCACAGATAAATCCTGGTTTAAAAGTGCCTTTCCTAGTGTTTGGGATAGTGGTTGATCTGTTTTGTCTGTTACATCAAGGGGAAATAACTAACTTGTAACTAACTGTCTAGAACTGTACAACTCTAACTAAATGGCCTAAGTGCCTTATACAATGAGGAGAAATATAAATGTTATTCCAGCTTGTCTTCTTTGTATTGCTGGCTTCTTCCTTTGGTTCTTCATAGCTTAATACTCTGTTTCTAGAAACAGAGTTGACTGCAGAGTTGACTTCTGGGCTTATACCATTAGTTATAACTACATAACAACTCATGAAAACAAAGCTCAAAGGATGCTCAAAGCTTGTCAACATGCCCGCAATCTTGAGCAATCATGCTTAGACCATTGTTTAACAATATTTAAATATGCATAAAGTTTAGCTCAAGTAAAGATAACCTGGATACATTTACAATTGCATACGACCTTAAATTGCAAGCAAAATGGTGACACTCAACCAAGTGCTATGCAGAAGGTTTGAATACTATCTATGCGGCATTCTGCTTATGATAGTTAGATGGATTATAATATGTAGATATTTCGGCTACCCCGAAACTGTGTAAGTGTGAACTAAATTGTGTAGCACAATGGTGTTCCCACCGTCTAATGTCTCCACAACATAAATATCTACTAAAGAGAATAAATATCGTATGTTATAACAGAGCCTATCTTTCATTATTTCCATTTCCTAAAAGACACTATGTAAGCTTCCGAACTATCTAAAAAAATTTGCAATTTTGAATATAAACAGTTGAACACAATAGGTCATTTATCGTTCACAAAATAAAATATGCATATAAAGTAATGTTAGTATTGGCAGACCATTTATCAAACACTATGTAGGCAACGATTTAATAGCCAATCATCGACTAAACCTCGCCAAATTTAAGTCAAATAATCCACTAAACGTAAGCTTTATGAACTCAAATCAGCAAGCAACTAACACAATTTTATCCCTAAACCTGATCAATATTAAGGCCAGAATCAAATGTACGTTTAAATAACCTAAAATCTGGATCTATACTCAACCTTTAAACTTAAATTAAACACAAAGACAAACGAATTATTCAACGAATATACATAATTTCAAACAAGTGACATAATAATTTCTTAATTTAATGAAATCAACTCGTAATAATTAGAGATTCGATATAACCTCCAAAAAATTAGGATAAAATAGTGAAAATGATATTCGAAAGGTATCAGTCATGGCAGATTGATTTTTATGGTCTATTCATTGGTGTTTGGTTCTCCGAAACCCGTCGAAAATGATCATGAAGTTACAAAAACTATCGAAATAGGCTCACTTATTGGATATAAGATTGAGGGTATGGAACATGAAGTTCATACTATCTTGGGTGATCATGTCGTGCCAAAATGAATATAGCCTCATTTAACATTAACGGAGTAGGCTCTGCTCTAAAAAAGAAATGGGCTAGGAGAATTTGTCATGAGAACAATGTTACTTCCTTTGGAATCCAGAAAACTAAAAATTTTAAGGTTGATGTTTCACTTATACATTCTCTTTGGGGTTACCATTCTTATGACTTTGAATTCAAAAACTCGGATGGCAATTCAGGCGGGATAATAACAATTGGGATAGCTCCATGTTCACACAAAAAATGTGGTTGTTGGTGATGGATTCTTAGCCATTTTTGGTGATTGGGTAAAAATTAGGACAACTTGCTTGATGATTATTGTGTATGCGCCTCAAGATAACATAAAGAAACGTAACCTTTGGGTTAAGCTTACAAACTTAATCCAAGACTCTCAATTTATGTCTATCGTCTTAGGTGATTTTAATGAGGTTCGAAGTGAAAATGAAAGACTTGGTTCATTGTTTTGTAAAGCAGGAGCCAAGCATTTCAATGAGTTCATTTCTAATTCTGAGCTTGTTGATTTACCCATGGGGGTAAGCGGTTTACCATAATGAACAAGTACGGTACCAAACTGAGTAAAATCGATCGTATATTCGTCTCGCAACACTTTATCTCTAAATGGCCTAATGCTGAACTCAACGCCCTTTCACGAGATCTTTCGGACCATTGTCCACTGTTGCTTAAAACCCATTCCACTGATTACGGTCCAATACCTTTCAAATTCTTCAATTCATGGCTTCTTAATGAAGAACTCCCAAAATTGTCACAGAAACTTGGTTGAATCCTAATACGGTTAGATGCGCAACCGTCACCCACCCCTCAACTTTATTGAAGTGCAAGCTTAAGAATTTAAAGAATTCTATACGTGTATAAAGACAAATAGTGAGGTTGCATGAATCCAACATGATCCAAGGTTTAAAAGAGGATGTGAATATCCATGACATTAAAGCAGCAGCAAACGGTCTTGATGAAACTGATATTTCAAACCGGCTTTCTTTATTGAGAAAAATTGAGGACTTGGAGCACATAAAAAGATTGGATCTTATGCAGAAAGCAAAGGTTAGATGGGCCATTGAAGGGGATGAAAACTTAAAGTTTTTTCATGGTATTGTCAATAATAAACTCTCCAGATCTCGAATAAAGGAATCTCGATCAATGGTATGTGGGTCACGGAACCGTCACTTGTCATCTCTCACATTTTTGACTTTCACAAACAGAAGTTTGAAGTTACCTCAACCAACCGTCCGCACTTCTCAAGTAACCTTTTCAAAACCCTTAGTGAATACGACATTTTGATTCTTGATGCTCCTTTCTCTTGTGAGGAAATTAAAGAAGCGGTTTGGAATTGTGGGGTTCTAAAGCGCCGGGTCCTGACGGAATTACTTTTAAATTCATCAAACACCATTGGGATACATTAGGCAGTGACTTTATCAATATGTTAAAAAGATTTGAAATTGACAGTCACATTCCAAGAGGTTGCAACTCATCTTTTATTTCCTTAGTTCCAAAGAAAGATGACCCTCTAGATATCAATGATTTTAGACCCATTAGCCTTATGGGATGTCAATATAAGTTTATCGCCAAAGTTCTTGCTAATCGACTCATTCAAGTTGTTCACTCGGTTATTAGTGAAGTACAAACGACTTATATTAAAGGGAGGCAAATTATTGATGGGCTACTTATGGTAAATGAAATCATCTCATGGGCATAAAAAAGCATCTTTTCATCCTTAAGGTCGATTTCGAGAAAGCTTTTGACTCTCTTGATTGGAACTTCTTAGATAATATTATGAGTCAAATGGGTTTTAGCCAAAAATGGAGAAAGTGGATCTTTGGTTGTCTTGACTTGGCGTTTGCATCGGTTTTAGTCAATGGCTCCCCTACTAAAGAGTTTAAGATCAAAAAAGGTTTGCGCCAAGGTGACCCATTATCTCCATTTCTTTTCATAATAGCGATTGAAGCACTTCATGTAACACTACAAGAAGCAAAACAAAAAAATATAGTTGAGGGGATTCATGTCGGCTCAAATAATATTGATATCTCACATCTTTAATTCGCGGATGATGCCTTAATTATGGGCAAGTGGTCACTTGAAAATGCTCAAAACCTTTATCGTATCCTTAGATGTTTCCACATGTCATCCGGGTTGAAAGTAAACTTCAACAAGAGCAAATTCTTTGGCGTTGGTGTCGGTAATATGGAAACCTTAAGTTTTGCTTCCATCCTTAATCTTCAACCATCCACCCTCCCGTGTACTTATCTTGGTCTTCCCATTGGCTCGAACATGAGTAAAGGTTGTAGTTGGAAGCCCATCATTGATAAGTTCCATAATAAACTCACTTCTTGGAAAGCAAGAACCCTTTCTTATGGTGGAAGACTAACCCTCCTCAAGTCGGTCCTTGGCGCCTTAGGTACTTATTTTTCTCTCTTTCAAGCCCCTACTTGTGTCATCAATTATCTTGAAAAGCTTAGAAGAAATGTCTTTTAGGGAGGTTCATTGGAGTCTAATAAAATGGCATGGATCGCGTGGAAAAAGGTTTGCTCCTCTTCAAAGTATGGTGGTCTTGGTGTAGGTAGTCTTCATGATTCCAATCTTGCTATGTTGGGTAAATGGTGGTGGCGTTTTCACTCCGAACATAATACACTTTGGAAAAACACTATTGTTTCTATCTATGGGAGAAATGGTTGTCTTGACTTAGACTCTAATAACTTGCGGCTTTCCTATAGCCCATGGAAAACCATAGCTAACCTCCATAAGTCTTTTTCTAGAGCAAACATTAGTCTACACTATGTTTTTAGAAGAAAAGTGGGGGACATGTCAACTTTTAAATTTTGGAGCGAGCTATGGATTGGTGAACAATGTTTAAAAGACACCTTTCCTAGACTATATCCACTGGATACAAATAATAATTGCACCATTAATGAAAGATGTATCCAATTAAATGGAAATTTCTCTTACTATTGGTCATGGCGTCGAGCTCCCACACATGGTCTAGAGGCATCTCAATTTAAAGATCTTTTGGAGATATTGCAACAATTTGCTCCATCCAAAAGACAAATGGGTTTGTATTCTGGATAACTCTAAATCCTATCAAGTGAGCTCTATAAGAAAATTCATTGAAGAAAAAAGCATGGGTATGGCTACTGCTCAAACTTGTTGGAATAAGAATCTAGCAATCAAAATCAATATCTTTTCGTGGCGTTTGATAAGAGATAGGCTGCCAACCAATTTCAACCTTGACTTACGCGGCGTTGATGTGGACTTAACTAGATGCCCGGTATGCGATGAAGCAATCGAAACATCTCAACACTTGTTTGTGGAATGCACCATCGCCTCCTCTTTGTGGTCCATGGTTGCAACTTGGTGGGGATTCGTGGACTTCCCTAAAATTCTTAGAGACTTGATCCAATGGGGTGACCGGGTTACTTATGACAAGCCCATCAAAGCTTGTTTTGACACGATGGTTCAAACCACATTTTGGACCATATGGAATTATAGGAATAAGCTATGCTTCGACCTAAAGCCAACCCACAAGGACATTTTACAAGATGAGATAAAAATCCTATCTCATTCTTGAATCCTTAATAGGAATAGAAAACTCAATCCAACATGGTTTGATTGGATTAATGATCCTAAAATGGCTTGTACCACTTTGTAACTTATTTCTTGTAAACCCTCTCTTCTAGGATCTTACTGTTAACATGGCAGATTAACATTATCCAATCAATAATTAGTTGTCATAGTGATTAGTAAATCAATTAGTAATCATCTAGTCATTGATTTGTGTCTATCCATTTATCAATTGATTAGTGTCTATCCATTTATCCTTATACCCCTATAAATTGTAATAATGGAATATCACACACAAAGTTTCACCATTCATACATGGTATCAGACGCCATTGTAGATCCTCAAAAACAGTAACCCTTTATCAAAAAATAGCTGTCCTCCGGTCATCGGCAACTTGCCGATGATTCGGAGGGATCCCAATCGTATCTTTTCCTATTCTCTTATTAGTTTTCATATTCAATAAATCAAGTGTCTCGTATGCTTGGGCTCTCTCTAGAAAAATGAGGACCGCCATGTTGAAATTAATCTGATCAACCCTCTCCCAACCATCACCATCGTCAACTCTCACCAAACCATCTAGTTGAAATTGCAAGCCATCAATCAACAAAACTTATCTTTTATTCTTTGTTTTATAATCGGAGATCATTGATATTTTTCAAAAATAGTTGGTCAAAAATTTGCGCTCCTACCTAAAGGCAATGCAAGCCACGCAAAGGAGGATGCCGCAAGCAGCAAAACAACTATGCCGGCGAATACAATTATTCTTCCGTCTCAACAAACAACAAAGAAGATGCTAAAAGAAGTAGCGCTTTTCAACTTATGTAGCGGAGATAATTTGTAGTTTTCGAAAATAGTTGGTTGATAAATTGTCGCTCCTACCTAAAGGCAAAAAGCCATGACGTAAAAATAAACGTCACGCAAAGGAGGAAGCCGCAAGCAATAAACCACTATGCCACTAAACACAATTATGTTTCCGCTCAAACAAACAACGAAGAAGATGATAGAAGAAGAAGAGGCTTTCAACTTATGTTCCAGTTTGTCCGTCGAGAAGCCTCCCGTTCAAACTGCGGGGGAGTGTTAGCATGACAGATTAACATTATCCAATCAATAATTAGTTGTCATATTGATTAGTCAATCAATTAGTAATCATCTAGTCATTGATTTGTGTCTATCCATTTATCCATTGATTAGTGTCTATCCATTTATCCTTGTACCCCTATAAATTGTAATAATGGAATAACACACACAAAGTTTCACCATTCTTACACTAGAATGAGTTTTTAATACACATTGTTGTTCGAGAAAAAAATTCATTGGTGTTTGGTGTGAAGAAAAATGATGGTATCTATGTTTGTGTAACGGTTTATAAAGTTTTTAGGTATTTTGCCCACTTAGATCCATGTAATTTTTAAGTGTTAAATAGCAACAAAAAAATAACCTATATGTCACTAAGGGGCTGTTTGATAAAACATAGTGATTTAGTGTTGAATGATTCCAATGCTCTGAATGATTTGAAGGCTCTGAATCATATTGGTTCTGAACGAAAACATGTTGTTTGGCAAAAATTACTATTATAGTTTGCATGATTGATTACTTTTTTTTCTTATTCAATTTTTAGTTACACTTTCGTAAATAAAACATATTCTTAACCATGTTTATTATTTTAAATTGATTATATATTAGCTTTCTTTCAGTTTATATTATGGATTTGTATGTTAAATTTGCAGGCGACTTTCGAGATGGATATAAAAATATTAAAAAGAGATCATAATTTGTTTGAAAATTTACATCACAGGCTAAAAAGAAAAAGTGAATCGGTATATAATAGGTTTATTTGATTTTTCGTAACATAAGAATATTAAGAATTAATTTTGATTATTGGGCGCTATAAAGAGGTCTTTTGCGCTGAATCATTTTAGCTGTTATTTATGTGCTTAACGACACAAAGCTTAACAGAATGGTTAAGTGGTAGAATTTTTTTATCAAACACCATGAATGCTGACCGACTAGGATTTGCTCTCTGAATGAGGCTCATTCAAAGGCTATCAAACAACCCTTAACTTTCGTGACTAAGATAAACCACAAAATGCCATCAGTATTACTTTGGGAAACTTAACTTTTTAATCTTAAAAAAAATTACATGTTTTTCAACGTAATTTTAATATTAAAAAAATTAACTTACAAAACATACCCTCAAATTATGCGAGAAGTTACTAAAACGACTTTTAACTTTTACCTATTTATGATTTTTTTTTATATAACAAACTTTGTTTATCAAATATGAAACATATATCTATCAATTCACTCGTAAAAAAATATGCCACTGAAAATATATTCGAATTGCGAACAAAACGAGCTCAATATTGCAATGCTTCTGATATATGTACGATTTTATAAAAAATGTTGAAGTTTAAAATATATTTTTTTTAAATAAAATTATAAAACCGTACTCTACGTAAATAGTCCTTAAGGTTATCGATTTGTTGCAAAGTTAGTCCTTAATGACTAACTTTGCAACGAAATGCCAACTTAAAGACTATTTTCGAAAAAAATTCAGAAACAATTTACGAAATTAATCCTTGGAGTTATCGGTCCTTTAAAAAGTTAGTCCTTAATAATTAACTTACCATACAGAAATAGTCCTTGAATTATAAATCCGTTACAAAGTTAGTTTTTAACGTAAAACCTTACGTTCCGTTGCGGATCGTGAGTAAAAAACCTTGACTATAGTTTCGGTTTTTCACTATAACCAAAATGAAGTGACGGAGTATTTTTATAATCGTTTTTATATAACATCCATAGACCTGGTGTTGATACCATCTTTTTTTTAAACGAAGGCAAGTGTTGATAACCTTCTTTAATATGTTAAAATCTTCTTTCTGCTTTTAATAAGACTAAACATATATGTTGATTTTTTAAATAAATTGTATTTGGAGCTGGAGACTCCAGAAAAGTTTATAAGAAGTGTTACGCCCGTGGGTGGATATTTGTCATGTTTTTTTATTTTGTTTTTTTGAATAAGAGTTGGAGTCATTGTTTTAGGATATGCGTTTTTGTTCATGTTAGGATACTTCTTACGATTTGGTTTTCATTAATGAAGTTAGTTTTATGCCAATAAATCTTTAAATCCTTTTCCTCCTCTTCTTAAGGAGCCGTGGTACTAGTTGAAGTGGAGTTACTATCCCGATACTATCCGCAAGGTGTATCAGAACCTATATATTACAAGTATTATGACAATGACTTACATTTTATAAGCTAATAAAGTAAGTTTCACGTATTAGCCCTATGAATGAAATACTCTTAATGGCGTAACGACTGATGTCGATGAATTGGTTGTTTGCTTCTATTGTAGTTCACGTCAATGTCAAGCATATTCGTTTTGCATGAGATGAATTCGGTAGGTGGTTTTGGATGGGGTTGGGAGACTCGGGTTATCTCTACCATATATATCAATGTCCTTGTGAGCCATTTGCTTCCGGACTAGGTGGTGTTTCTACATAAAAGATAAAAGAGCTTTAATGACGGAAAATTTAGTGAAGAAGTGGGTTGTCACACACCCTCACTTGACAACTTTAGTTCGTCACTCATTTAGTGTCGAATTTTAATTTCGTCACTTTTTATTTTGTGAAGGAGCTATTGTGATGACAAGTGACGACGTTGATTTTCGTCATTAATCTAGTTTTAGGACGAAATTTTCATCTATTAATGACGATAGATTTTCCATTCGTCACTAAGACCTTTTTTTTCTTGTTAGTACTAGGGTCATCATCGACCCTACATACCTTGTATATCTACGTCACTTGTGTTGGGCTCGTTTGTGTGGTTTGACTTGTAAATGTTGGGTTCTCTGCACCAAAAGTCGTTTGTGTTGAGTTGTGAAGGCTTATCCCACATCAGTAAGATAAGTAAACTGAAGAGGAGTTTCAGACTTATAAATATCCCTCTCATTGTAATTGTAAACTTGGACATGGGTGTGTGTGTCTCATTGTATCTTGAGTGTGTCTGTTTGTACCCCGTGCAGCTTAGCACGGGTCGTGCAGTTGGGCACGATCGTGTAGTTTGGCAAGAGCTTAATAATTATTCTCTCTGGTTTGATCCCGTGATGCCCAGGACTATTCTTAGTCGTGGATACCACGTTATATCTTGTGTTGGATTTACATTCCGCTATTTATCTTCCGTAGGCCTTGTTTGTTGTTCTTAATTGTTTGGTTATTCGTTGTGTGATCCTTTGTCGTGGGTGTTATATCCCAGCAAGTGGTATCAGAGCAGAGGTTCGAGAAGAAGGAATCATACAACTTGGAGAAGGCCATTACGAGAAGAACAAAGACTTTGTGCTTGGTTTGTCATATTTTACACAGCGGTGGTAGAATTGACATTGCAGGTTACGATAAACAATGACAGAAGACGTGAAGTTAAATATCGACAGAGTCAAGAGGTGTTAGTAGACATTTCAGAGAGGATTACAGAGCATGGGTTGAGTTCTGAAATAACTCAAAGCTCAGGTGGGAGCTCAGATATGAGTGAGGGGTCCGAAAACAGTGAGAGCTTCGAGGATTATGAAAGCTCAGGTGAAGGATTGTGTCTTGAGAAGCAATGGCTTGGTTAATTTGCTTACAGTTGGTTTGTTAAGAACAGTCAAATGAAGTAGTCTAGTTTTAGGCAGTTGTGTAATCCAAAGAGAGTTGAGAAAAACTTGAGATATAGTTTTTTTGTTTGGTACATTTTTTTTGGGTTATTTATCGGGGGGGGGAGGGAATATTGAGAGTTGAAGAGTTAATCTTTAATCACAAATCTATATATGTTTTTTATTGGATTAGGCAGGTTGCTTAAACAAGCAGAGAACTAAAGAACCGGAAGTGGTGTCTTCACGTAGAGAGATAGAGAGGTTATTCCCAGTTTAATGATGTTAGTTCAGGATACCTTGTATCGAAAGTCTCCTAGCCATGTGTTTGGTTAGTGGCGTGTTCCGTTATGTTCGCGGTACAGGGAAGGTTAGAGCAGTAGTAGAATTGTCTAACAGGGAAGGTGGTTTGAAGTTTGGAGATTACTTGAGACGGAGAGGAGTGAGTGTTCAGCTTCAGTGAGAGATTGTTGAGGTGTGAGGCTATCCCACATCGTAAGATAAGTAATGTTAGAGGAGTTTCAGACTTTTATAATTCCCTCTCATTGTATGTGTAAACTTGGACTTGGGTTACTGTTATCCTGTGGGTCTCATTGTATCTTTGAGGTGTCTCGAGTTTGTACCCAGTGCGCTTAGCACGGTTCGTGCAGGTGTTGGGCACGATCGTGTAGTTTGGCAAGAGCTTAATATATCTTCTCTGTTTGATACCCAGTGGACTGCCACGACTATCTTAGTCGTGGATACCACGTTATATCTTATGTTGATTTACATTCCGCTATTTATCTTCCGTAGGCCTTGTTTGTTGTTCTTAATTGTTTGGTTATTCGTTGGGTGATCCTTTGTCATGAGTGTTATATTCCTAACAGTTTGGCCCGTTGAGGGAGTTCTGTTGGTGGTGTGTGCTTTTGGGTTAATACGCCGTAATTGTTTGGCCTGTGTTGTCTCTTGTGGTTGTGGTGATAGACTGTTAACTCAGACATTGGTCATGTTGTATGTTGTGTAACAATGAATGCGATAGGTGATCTCCGCGGGTCTACCTACCTTGAATTAATCGCTACATTTAAAGCGTCTAGTTGGACCAAATACTTCGGTTACAAACACCATCTGCAAACAAGACATGCAACTAGTAACTAAAAATTTCAAAGACTCTATAGAAAACAGTGTTGTACTCGACTTATATCACATCATACATTTATAACACAAGATTATATGAGAATTATACCACGTACATGTAAAAATGATGGCATGGTAAGTTTCTAGAAGAACAATAGAAAACTAAGATGAAGAAATGAAACTTCAAAGTTGAGAATATTTTTATCTTGTGTTTGGTGTAAGATAGTGCAATTGTAGAGAGTGTTGAATGATTATTGAAGAGTGTATCTTTGACTATTTATAAATTGCAATCATCCAATGAGAATACAGTCAAGTCAACTGATCGCAACTTATGTAATATGTGGACTCTAATTCATACCATTTCTGTTTAAACCCACATGAAAATACCATGAAAGTTAAAATTTTTTTACAATGAAAATCGACAAGCTAAACCTATGTATTTATTATCATGACAAGTTACGCACGAATAAAATTTGTACGAAAAAAAGAATTACTACGAGAATTAAAAAATATGAAAAAAAAAAATAAAACCATCATTGTTGGGCTATGCATATGTTCGGGCCCAAGTAACAAAGAAAGCCAAGGTTAATATATTAAAGGCCGAAAGCCCAAGCCCTAATTATATAAACTAGTAATCATGTATATATCTCATTTTATTACAACAAAAATTAAAAGTAACCCTAAGCCCTTTGTGTTATCGGTCCGGACCATCAAGAAGAAAAAGGAAGACAATTTTGATCTCTTGGTTCGGTTGAAATCTATGTGTTATTCATCTTGTTCAATCCTCGAATCCTATCCCTCATAATCGGTATGTCATAAAAAACTTTTATTTTCTCCCTTGTGATTACTTTTACACGCATTTGAAATAAATCAAGAAACAATGTACTAGGTGATTTAATTTATTTTAACATGTACTTAATGAATATTTATTGAGGGATTAAATTGATTTCACTCGTGGCCTAATGAAATTTATCGAATGGGGAAACATTAAGGGGTGTTGTATCGAGTAAGGCCTTTGGGCCGCAATAAGGTCATGCCGAGGACCCCCTAAGGGATCTCGGCATGCACATGTTTGTGGTGGTTGATCGATTTCTCTTGGTGTGTCAATTACTAGTTACTTGGCATGTTATCAAATTTAAATACAATTAAAAGGGTGTTTGCAGTTCGTGTGTTTTGTCTCGACAAAAGAACCAAGCCGAGGGACCTCTTTGGTCTCGGCAACGTGGTGTTGTAGGGGTTTTGACCTAGTCATGATTTCCTGTCATGAGGGCTTATGCTTATGTTTTTGACAAGGGAAAAATGTAAATGAATGTATGAGCTTAATGATTTTCGGCTTAATCTATGGACTTATGAACTCATGATTTCGGATTAAATATGGGCTTATGGCCTAATTGATATTCGGGCTTTTTTAGGGGCTTTATGACCTATTAGTTTCGGCTTAATAAGTGGGGGTATGACTAAAATGGTTGTTGACTTAAATATGTGGGTTTATAAACTTATTATTTCGGCTTAAAATGTGGGCTTATGAACTTGTTGTTTTGGTTAAATATATGGGCTTGTGAGTTATAATTATTTTGGCTAACCGGCCCAAGACCACACGGCCCATTTGTTTTGGGCTTATTTTTATATGCGGCCCATTAAGGGTCCGGTCCTCCATATGGGTTTTTTTCGGCCCTTTTTATTGGAACAAATTCCGGGTGGTGGGTTGTCACGATAATGATATTATTTTCTTACGTGTTTAGTAAATTAAAAGAAACTTGGTTTAATAAACTTAATGATTTTATGTTATTTTGAGTTACAAAGAACAATGTCGTAAATATATAAGACAAGTAAACAGGCATGATTAATACCTATAAGTACACTTGGAACCCTTAACTTTAATTAATTACAAGTGTCACCCTTAAAGTTTATAGAAATGACATTTATCTCCTTAACGATAATTAATTGCTATTAATATTCAATTCATCTGGAATTGATACCTATGTCCCTTTAACGTTTTATGATATTATTTATAACCTCAGCATAAATGATTGATTTATCTAACTTTATAAAAATAGATTATTATTAACCCATGACCATAGAAAGGAAATTGGAAACCTGCTATTTTTAAGAAAGTTATATTAATGGAAAACTTGCTTTTTTTAGAAAGTTACTATTTATGGAAAACCTGGCATATTTGTTAGAAAGCTGCTTTTATAGAAACCTTGCTATCTTGAAACTTATAAAATAAGGAAGTTTACTACTTTTAGATATCAAGTATAATAAGATCAATTCATGGTTCTCCATTAATTCAAGAAACGTATAAAGTATTCTACGTAAGGAAGTTACTAAAACTAGAATGAATCTTAAATCATGTCACAAGTAACTTTACAGTCTTTATCATGTTAGCACGTGTGAAGACGGAGTGATATCTTTCGTTTTCTTCCTTTCACTGCTTCATTGTCCATGTAACGGATTTGCGTCCTTTCAGTAGGGACATTCTTTCCATTCATGACTCAATTAATTTCCCCAGAATGCTATGCATCCCCATTTCTATGTTGTACCATGATTATATCATGTATTATTTCATTGTCCCACTGCCCGTGCTATACTATATATTGGCACATTGACCATGATTTATGTGACTTAACCACCTTGTCATGGATGGTACCATGACCATGACACTTGGACGGCACCTGTGTCATGACTCTTTAGCGTTGAGGTGGATTTTACGCGCGTCCCTTTTAATGTTACTTTATTTCATGTTTGGCAATTATTTATTCGGTGGCGTATGGGTGCATCTAGTTTACATGTTTATTCGTTTCATGGTGATTGGTTGGTGTGTGCTTACAATCCCATAACCATTGGGTTGATCCCTCCACCCATTTTTTTTTCAGGAGGTAACCCTATTGTACATGTTGAGGCATCCCTCTACTTTATGCATGTATGCACAGTTATTGTTATGTATGATTATATGAGCTGTGGGCAAACCCTTATAGCTATGTTACGCTACCTATGGCATTTTATTATACTTGTTACATCTTAACAACATGTTTTACATGTTCATTGCTATTCTTCATGGACATTATTTTCTACAGGTCCTCATGACACTCATGAATATTTCCGCTGCTTTATATTCCTTATCCAAGACTTATGTTTATTAATTTCATTATCATTTATAAATCGTTCAATGAGCGTTTATGCTCAGCCGTATTCTTTTTGTTCTTAGGTGCAGGTAACATAGAGGAGTTGGGCATGAGAGATTTGTGTTAGGAAGAGACCCTTAGTTCCACTCTATTATCATGACTCTTGCAGATTATGTTTTGGACACATGTTTCGTCCTTTTAAACTTCTTTTCGTTTATGACATGTTAAACTTCATAATGGGAGCCGATGTTTTTGTTTCCGGCTTTCACCTTGTTCTCCGTTTTCAGTTACGTTTTGGCCTTTTATGCTGTTGATATGACGCCCATGATTTTGAAGTGATGCTCTTTTATCAGAGTGGGCGTTACTTTTATGGTATCAGAGCTCAGGCTTTCGCCTGTTAGGCTCTAAACTGACTAGTGAGGATATGGGTAGACATTAGGTTCCTCGAATCGAGTTTTATTTTCTCTCGCGTTTTCGACCTTGTAACCGTTTTAATCATTAAAATTGTTTTTGCAAATGCCAGATGGTGAATACTCGTACGATGCTGAACTCGCTGCGGCGTGCAGGCTGCGTGGATGCTATCGCTCCATAGATTCGTGAAACAAGTTCGTGAAGAGTTACCCGGTATTTGGTGCTAGTGGTCAGGTGGAATCCTACACCAGGTCACTATTCATTCCTGGCTTGGGAACGTCTTTAACAAGCAAAAGCCCCGTACGTTCGAGAAGGCTGTGGGTTAACATCAGTTGATGTGAGAACTGGATCTCTCACATGGAGAAGATCATTTGAATGTAATGGGTTGTGATGATGTAGTTTAAGGCGTGGTTAGCCGTTTATAAGTTGAGGGTGGAGCCGCTAGCATGGTGGAAGGCCTACAAGCAGGCCAAAGGAGGAGATGCATGGATTCTCACTTTGTCATGGGCAGATTTCAAGGAGTTGTTCTTCCTCCAATTTTTCCCTCGAGCTGAGCAAGAGCGCTTAAAGCGAGAGTATCATTCTCTTCGCCCAAAAAGGGAAGGCGACGACTGTAATGAGTTTATGCAGCGTTTTATCCGTATTGCTGGATTTCATTGACAGGGCTGCTGGCACTGCGAGGAGCAGGCCAAGAAACTTCGTTGGGTCTTCACAAGTCGATCCTAGAACGTATCCTAACTGCATGGGAGTTGTTTCTGTTGTTGGCTTCAAGTTGCTGTTGCTGCTCGCAAACTTTGAGATCCTCCGAGAAGGGATGATTTTATGAAGGCTCTGAGACGATCAGACAAGAGGCATAGAGTGGGGACCAGCATCAGTCGTTAATCAGCAGAATAGTCACGGGGTCATGACCAGAGGATTATCGTCCGTCATGGGTCAGACAGGCAGGGCGGTAGTGGTAACACTACAGTAACAACATAGAACAATACACTTCCCGTGACAACAACAGGAAACTTTGGTGATGGACAGCGGGAACCAAGCGGATCAGGGTGTCAGCAGTCCCATCGAGCTACCCAACTATGGTATATTCATTTAATATAACAAGTTTATTTGTAATTTGTTCTCAAAATTCAGGTATCTACGAATCCATCATTGAGTATGGTTCCCAGCAAATCAATTGGCACCCATGCGAGGGTTTATACTTACCCTGTCTGCTCCACATTCGTGGACGTAGACCACCCAGGAGGTGTCGTGTGCTGCAGGACTTGTTTTTAGTGTCGGTCCAAGCTGGTCATCTTCAGAGAGATAGCAAGAAGACACGGGGGTAGTTCGTCTGGTCATGCTGACATAGAAGCAAGACGCATCAGGCCGCGTCTTTGCTCGCTGACTCTAGGACCAGGCTGCTAATGCTAATGGTACCATCATGGTAATTTATTTATTTTCGGACGTGGCCACAGTAATTGTTTTATTTGATAGGGTGAAAAACACATTCTGTGATATCTACAAAGTTTGCTTCATGTATTACTATGGGGGGGGGGGGGGGACCCCCCACCCCCCCCCCCCCCCCCCCCAAAAAACCTGGTTATACCACTTGACATGTGTTTATGTATATCCAACGCCATATGAATAGACTCGCACGTCATTACCCATGGTGTATAGAGACCTTTTTTTCCTTTTTTTTTTTTTTACAGTTTAATGACAAGATCGTCAGTTAATGCGGCTTCTTTTAGACATTGTGTGAGTTTGTATAATTCTGGTATGGATGGTTATCAGCGCTCCATGCTTCGATTGGGATGTATTCCCGGTGGTCTTTATTTGCCTTTTTTATATTCGGCATATTCTACTCCTGTATTTATTTATCATGTTCTCCCATACCGGGAAAATCTATGAAAATATTTCTGCTTTGGAAGCAGTACTCTATTATCTCAACGGCTGTGAAGGGTTTCCTAGCTAATATTCATGACACGACTTAGATGTTTCTTCTATTCATGTCAGCCAAATTGTTTCGAATTCAGGACGGTGTTTCAGGAAGAACTTCCAGGAAATTCCACCCATTCGCGATGTTGAATTCAACTATTGGTGTTATTCAGGAGCAGGGCCAATCTCAAGCTCCTTATTCGCATGGCTCCGATTGAGTGAAAGAGTTAGAAGGATCAGTTGCAAGAGTTGTTGGAGCGAGGTTTTATCCGCCCAGTGTTAAAATCTTTTCGCCATGGGGGTGCACCAGTTTGTTTCGTCAAGAAAAAGGACGGTAGCATGAGGATTGTGTATCGACTACCGTGAATTAAACAAGTCACTATCGTAATCGTTATCCCCTCCAGTATTCGTCGATTTATTTCGATCAGCTGCAGGGTGCCTAAGCATTTCTCCAAGTAGATTAAGATCCGGGGTACCATCAGATACGATGTGAAAGAGCAAGGATATTTCCAGATGCTTTTTCTGTACACGTTATGGCCACTATGAATTTCTGTTATGCTTTTGTCTCAACCGTATGCTCCAGCTAGTGTTTATGGACTTGATGAACCGAATCTTTCATGAATCTCTTAGACAAGTTCGTCATTGCTAATCATTCGATGATATTCTGGTCTTTTCTAAATCTAAAGAGGAACATGAGGACCATCTTCGCACTGTTTTACAGATCTTACGACAAGAGAAACTATATGCCAAGTTTTCCAAGTGCGAATTTTGGTTGAGTAGAGTGGCTTTTCTGGGTCACATAGTTTCATCGGAAGGAATTACCATGGATCCGGCGAAGGTTGAGGCTATCACTAAGTGGCCAAGACCGACGTCCGTGACTGAAGTAAGGAGTTTTCTCGGATTAGCAGGCTATTATCGCAGATTTGTAGATGGGTTTTCACGACTGGCCTTACCTTGGGCTAAGCTCATGCGAAAGGGTGAGATGTTTGTTGTGGAACGACGAGCGATAGAGAGAGCTGTGAGACGCTTAAGCAGCGTTTAGTCTCTGCACACCAATCTTACTCTCCCATCGGTTCAGGAGGTGGATTAAGATTTATAGTGATGCTTCAAACGGAAAGTCTGGGTTGTGTACTCTTGCAGCATGGGAAAGTAATTGCGATGCATCACGACAGACTGAAACCTTATGGGTGATCTATCCTACCCATTGACCTAGAATTAGCTGCTGTCCGTCTTCGCTCTTAAAATCTGGAGACACTACTTTATGGCGAATCATGTGGACATTTTCAACCGATCATAAATGTCTCTAAGTAATTTTCACTCAGCGAGAATTAAATATGAGACAGAGACGTTGGTTAGAGTTACTAAAGGATTATGACACCAATATTCAGTATCATCCGGGAAAGCTAATGTGGTGGCTGACGCGTTAAGTAGGAAATCAGGTATAATAGCTGGCATCAAAGTAGAATAGAGATTTTCGTGATATGGAAACGTTTGGACATAGAGTTATGTGTTGTGGACAGAATGGTTTTCTGGGCTAGTCTGGGGGTTGAGCCTAACTTAATTTCATCAGATTAAGGCAGCTCAAAGGGCGACTGGTGAAATCTGGGCCAATCATTCAGTGTTTAGACAAGCAGACCGAGTTTCATGTTGATGGTGATTGCTTTTATTGGCAGGGTACTAAGTTTTGTGTACCTAGAAGATTCCTACACTTCGTGAATGTTTTGATGAACCGAAAGCTCATAGTTCTCTTTTCTATGTCATCCGGGTTCGACGAAGATGTATCAATGATCTCAAGCAACACTTCTGGTGGTTTGGTATGAAACGAGATGTAGCAACATTCGTTATTTTTTTTGTATCATAGTGTTTAGTTGTCAGAAAGTTTAAGATAGAAACATCAGGTTGCAAGTGGTTTACTACACATTAGAGATTCCTGTTTGGAAAATGGGTACGAAATATCTAGGATTTCGTTACAGGTTTACCACGGACCTCAGGATGGAAGCACGAGTATCTGGGTTGTCGTGGATCGGTTATTGACCAAGCTAGACAGCGCATTCCTTTTTCGTAAGGATTTTTCCATCTGTAGTTTGGCAGGATGATGTTCCAGCAAGAAATCGTTCGAATACCACGGTACACCATAGCGATCGTATCCGATAGAGATCACGTTTCACGTCTCGTTTATGGAAGGGTTTTACAGACCGACTTGGGAAACCAGCTCACAGTTCAGTACGGCTTTTCATCCAGAATCTGACGGACAGTCAGAACGTACGATTCAGACACAGGTGGACATGTACGTTCATGTGCATTAGACATGGACAGGAAATTGGGACGGACTACATCTGTTATCGAGTTCGCATATAATACTGTTGGCATGCATAGTATCGAGTGCGCTCCACCTTTGAGATGTGATACTGTAGGAAATGCCGTTGCTCCTATCTGTTGGGATTCAAGTTGGTGAGCGGGTCTTGAGGAGGGGGCCAGAGATGATGAGGTGACAAGGAGAGAAGGTCGCTGTCGCCAGGGAAAAGCTTAAAGAAGTCAGACCACGTCGAAGGGTTTATGCCGATAAGACCGCAGATTGTAGAATTTCAGCCGGCGTGAACTGTATTCTGGAAAGTATCACCTACACCCGGAGGAGTCAGGCGTTTTGGTATTAAGGGCAAGCTTAGTCCTCGTTTTATAGGACCTATTTGAAATTCCGGGAACGCAGTGGTGAGGTTTCTTATCGTTGGCTGTTTACCATCCCCAAACTCTTCATGTTCACAACGTATTTCACGTATCTATATCAGGGGTTACAAGTGTCATCATTCCACAGGTTGTTGCCTTCTCCCATTGTATGTGGCCTTGCATTCTTGTACTCTAAACATCGTACCAACACCGCGGGACGTACATTGAAAACAACAAACATCCAGCTATGAAATTTAATTCAAAGGCGGTATCCTTTTTCTTGTGAAACGAATTGAACACTAACTTGAAATAGCATAGAGGCCTTCGCACGAAGAAAACCTCCAGGATTCAAGCTGATAAGATTCATGGTTGAATTAATTGAAACTAGCACATCTTTAGCACCATCACAGTTCATTAACGACTATCTGTAAAACCCACATGAAAATACCATGAAATGTAAAATTTTTTTTTTTACAATGAAAATCGACAAGTAAACCTATGAATTTATTATCATGACAAGTTAACGCACGAAAATAAAATTTACGAAAAACAAGAATACACGAGAATTCAAAATATGACAAAAAAAAAATAAACCATCTTGGTTGGGCTATGCATATTTCGGCCCAAGTAACAAAAGAAAAGCCAAGGTTAATTAATTAAAGGCCCAAGCCCAAGCCCTAATTATATAAACTAGGTAATCATGTATATCTCTCATTTTATTAACAACAAAAAAATTAAAAGAAACCCTAAGGCCCTTTGTGTTATTCGGCCGGCACCATCAAGAAGAAAAAGGAAGACAATTTTGATCTTTGGTTCGTGAAATCCTAAGTGTTATTCATCCTTGTTCAATCCTCGATCAATCCTCATAATCGGTATGTCATAAAAACCTTTTATTTTCTTCCCTTGTGATTACTTTTACACGCATGAAATAAATCAAGAAACAAATGTAACTAGGTGATTTAATTTATTTTAACATGATACTTAATGAATATTATTGAGGAAGATTAAATTGATTTCACTCGTGGCCTAATGAAATTAATCGAGATGGGGAAACATTAAGGGGGTGTTCGAGTAAGGCCTTGGCCGAATAAGGTCAAGCCGAGACCCCCTAAGGGGCTCGGCATGCACATGTTGTGGTGGTGATCGATTTCTCTTGGCTCGTGTCAATTACTAGTTACTTGGCAAGTTATCAAATTTAAATAAATTAAAAGGGTGTCTGTGTTCGTGTGTGTCTCGACCAAAAAGAACCAAGCCGAGACCTCTTGTGGTCTCGGCACACATGTGTGTTGTAGGGTTTTGACCTAGTCATGATTTAATGTCAAGAGGGGATATGGCTTAATGTTTTTGACAAGGAAAATGAATGTATGAGCTTAATGATTTTCGGCTTAATCTATGGACTTATGAACTTATGATTTCGGATTAAATATGGACTTATGGCTTAAATGTATTCGGCTTATTATATGGGCTTATGACTAAGTGGTTGTTGACTTAAATATGTGGGATTATAAACTTATTATTTCGGCTTAAAATGTGGGCTTATGAACTTGTTGTTTTGGTTAATATATGTGCTTGTGAATTATTAATTATTTTGGCTAATCGGCCCAAGACCACACGGCCCATTTGATTTGGGCTTATTTTTATATGCGGCCCATAAGGGTCCGGCCCATATGGGTTTCGGCCCTTTTATTGGACAAATTCCGGGTCGGGTTGTCATGATAATGAAATTGTTTTCAACGTGGTTAATAAATTAAAGAACATGGATTAAAAACTTAATGATTTCATGTTATTTGATTTACAATAACAATTGGTCGGAAAATAATATAAAGAACAGAGAAAACCGGTCATGATTACTACCTATAGTGCACTTGGAACCCTTAATAACTTTAATAATTACAATGTTCACCCTTAAGTTATAAGAAAAGACATTTATCTTCCTAAGATAATTAAAAGCTATAAGATATTCAATATCATCATGGAATTGATACCTATGTCCCTTAACTATTATAATTATTATTTATAACCTCAAGCATAAATGACATGATTTATCTAACTTTATAAAAATAGATTATTATTAACCCAAGACACAGAAATGGAAACCTGCTATTTTTAGAAAGTTACTATTTATGAAAACCTGCTATTTTTAGAAAGTTACTATTTATGGAAACCTGCTATTTTTAGAAAGCTGCTATTTATAGAAACCTGCTATTCTTGAAACAACTAAATAAGGAAAGTTACTACTTTTAGAATATCAAGTATAATAAGATACAAATCATGGTATCCAATAATTCAAGAAACGTACAAGTATTCTACTTAAGGGAAAGTTACTAAAAATAGAAAGAAACTTAAATCATGCACAAGTAACTTATACAAGCTCTTTATCATGTAGCACGTGTGAAGACGGAGTGATATCTTTCTGTTTTCTTCCTTTCACACTGCTCAATGTCCAGGTACTGATAATCCGTCCTTTCAGTACGGGACATTCTTCCATTCATAGGAACTCACTCCCCAGAACTGCTATGCAATCCCCATTCTATTGTTTTTACCATTATTATTTCATGTCTATTTCAAAGTCCCACTGCCCCGACTATAAAGTAATAATGCATGACCATAGAAATATGTGACTACCACCTAGTCATGGAGGTACCTCAATGACCCATACGACACTTGAAGCACCTGTGTCCATGACTCATTCGCGTTGAGCGTGATTACCAACGCGCGTCCCGTTTTCATGTTACTTTATATCATGTCTGGCCATTAATATTCGGAGGCTATGGTGCATACCGTAGTTTACATGTTTAAACGTTTCATGGTGGAATGTTTGGATTGTGTGCACTACATCCATCACATTGTATTATCCCTCCACCCATATTATTATCATAGGTCCACCCCTCTAGTACATGTTGAGTGCATACCCTCTACTTATGCATGTATGCACTATCAGTGCGTTTATTGATACCTAGGAAATATATAGATCACTTGGGCAAAACCTTATAGCTAATGTTACGCTACCTATGACATTTTCATATACTTGTACAGTCTTAACAACCATTTTTTTACAGTTTTCTTGCTAATTCTTCCATGACATGATTTCTCCATGTTCCATCATGACACTCATGAATCTTTCCTCTGCTTTATATTCCATATCCAAGACTTATGTTTATTATTATCATAATCAATATATCCGTTCACTGAGCGTTATGCTCCAGCCCGTATCTTTTCCATTTATTCTTACGTCAGGTAAACTAGAGTGAGTTGGGCATGAGAGAAATATTTTGTGTGCTTAGAAGAGACTTTAGCTTCCACTCATATTATCATTGACTCTTGCAGACTTATGTTTAGGACACAATTTGCTATCCCTTTAAACTGTCCTTTACGTTTCTGCAAGTTAAAACTTCATAATGGGAGCCTATGTTTGTTCCGGCTTTCCACTTGTTACGTTATCATGTTACTTTTTTTATGCCTTTATGCTTTGATATGACGCCATGATTAAGTAAGTGATGCCTTTCAATCAGAGAGTGGCGTTATCAAATATGGTATCAGAGCCATGCTTTCGACCTTGTAAGGCTTCTAAAACATGACCTGTGAGGATTGGTAGACATTAGGTTCCTCAAATCGACCGTTTTATTTTCACTCGCGTATTTACCTTTAACCGTTTATCATTAAACTTGTTTTTGCAAATGCCAGATGGTGAATACTCGTACCGATCAGAACTCGGCAGGCGGCCTCTTGCGGCGAAGCCGTGGATGCTATGCTTCCACAGATCCGTGAACAAGTTCGTGAAGAGTACCGTAATGGTGCTAGTGGCTCAGGTGGAAATCCTCCACCAGTCACTATTCATACCTGGCTGGAACGCTTTAACAAGCAAAAGCCCCGTACGTTCGAGAAGGCGGTAACTCCAGTTTGGATGCAGAAGAACAGTAATCTCTCACATGGAGAAGATCATTGATCGTAATGGGTTTGTGATGAAGTTTAAGCTAGGTTAGCCGTTAATAAGTTTGAGGGTGACGCTCTAGCAAGGTGGCAGGCCTACAAGCATGGCCAAAAGAGAGATGCATGGATACTCACTTTGTCAAGGCAAAATTTCAAGGAGTGTGTCTTCCTCCAATTTTTTCCCTCGAGCTGAGCAAGAGCGCCTAAAGCGAGAGTACATTTCTCTCGCCAAAGGGCAGGCGAGAGCATTAATGTAGTTTATGCAGCTTTTATCAGTATAGCTGGATATCGTGGACCAGGCTGCTGCACTGCAGAGGAGCAGGCCAAGAACATTCGATGGGTCTCACAAGTCTATCCCTAGACCGTACCTATGCATGGAGTATACTGATTGTTGCTCAAGAATGCTGATGCTGTTGGGGTGTCGGTGATCGACCACACTTTGGAGATCCAACCGGAAATACAGTGGGAGTGTATATAATATACATCTGGTCCAGACTAGAGCAGACAAGAGGCATAAGAGTGGGGACCACATCAGTCGACTAATCAGCAGAATATTCACCGGGGTCATACAGAGGAATGACCAGTCAGGGTCAGACAGCAGGGCGTGTAGTGTGTCACCTACCGTAACAACCAATAGCAACAATGCACTCCCGTAGACAAAACAGGAACTATGGATGCTGACGCTACCAACGGAACAGGTCAGCAGTCCCCACCGAGCTACCAACTCTGGTAATTCATTTAATAATAACAAGTTTAAATTTGTAATATTTCTGCAAAATTCATGTCTCACGATCCATCAATTGGGTCAGGTTCCCACAAAACAAGGCACCATTCGAGGGTTGATAACTTTACCCTGTCTGCACCACAAGTATGGACGTATGACACCCAGGAGAGTGTCGTCGAGCTGGCAGGTAATTGTTTTAAGTGCGGTCAAGCTGGTCCATCTTCAATAGAGATTGGCAAAGAAGTAACAACGGGGGCCTAGATTCGTTCTGGTCATGCTGACAAGAACCCGACGCATCAGGCGCGTCTTTGCGCTGACTCAGGACCAGCTGCAATGCTACAGGTACCCTCACTGGTACAATAAAATTATTTTCGACGTGCATATTTGTTTTAATTTGATACGGGGTGCAACACATTCCTGTGATATCTACAAAGTTTTGCTTCATGCTTACTATGACACCTGTAACAACTTGACCATGTGTTATTTATATCCACGCCCAAGAAAGACTCCGCACGTATCTTACCCCATAACAGTACGTAGAGACTTCCTCTACGTTTAATGACAAATCCGTCATTAATGCGCTCTTTTAGACATGAGTGAGTTTGATATAATTCTGGTATGGACTGTTATCCAGCGCACCATGCTACGATTGACTGTCATTCCGTCGTGCATATATTCGGCAATAATCATACTCCGAATTTATTTATCATGGTTCCCTACCGGGAAAATCTATGAAAATCATTTCTGCTTTGGAAGCACGTACTCTATTATCTCACGGCTGTGAAGGTTTCCTAGCTAATATTCATGACACGACTTCAGATGTTTCTTCTATTCATGATCAGCCAATTGTTTCCGAATTTCAAGACGTGTTTCCAGAAGAACTATCCAGAATACCACCCCTTACGCAGATGTGGAAATCCAACATTGAGCTTTTTCCAGGAGCAAGCCAATCTCCAAGGCTCTTTAACCGCATGGCTCGATGAGTTAAAGAGTTGAAGGATCAGTTGCAAGAGTTGTTGGAGCGAGGTTTTATCCGCCCAAGTGTATCGCCATGGGGTGCACCAGTTTTGTTCGTCAAGAAAAAGGACGGTAGCATGAGATTGTGTATCGACTACCGTGAATTAAAACAATGATCACAATCCGTAATCGTAATCCCCTCCCAGGTATAGACGATTTATTCGATCAGCTTAGCAGGTGCTAAGCATTCTCCAAGATAGATTTAAGATCCAGGTACCACATAACGAGTGAAAGAGCAGGAAATTTTTCGCAAGACTGCTTTTCGTACACGTTATGGCCACCATGAATTTCAGGTTATTGCCTTTGGGTCTCACGCATTGCTCCAGCAGTGTTTATGGACTTGATGAACCGAATCTTCATGAATTCTTAGACACAGTTCGTCATTGTATTCATCGATGATATTCAGTTATTTTTCTAAATCAAAAGAGGAACATGAGACCAATCTTCGTACTGTTTTATCAGATCTTACGACAGAGAAACTAATATGCCAAGTTTTCCAGTTGCGAATTTTGGAGTAAAGTGGCTTTTTCTGGGTCACTAGTTTTTCAACAGAAGTAGATACCATGGATCCCGGCGAAGGTTAGGCGATCACTAAGTGGCCAAGGACCGACGTCCGAGACTGAAGTACGGAGTTTTCTCGGGATTAGCAGGCTATTATCGCAATTTTTATTTTTTTTTTGTAAGAAGGTTTTTTCACGACTGGCATTACCCTTGACTAAGCTCATGCGAAAGGGTGAGAAGTTTGTTTGGAACTACGAGCGAGAGAAGACTTGTAAGACTACGCAGCTTTTAGTCTCTTGCACCTATCCTTCTCTCCCACCGTCAGGTGGATTATCAGATTTTATAGTGAAGCATCAAAGAAAGGTCTGGGTTATGTGACTCATGCAGCATGGGAATAGTAAATGCCTATGCATCACGACAGCTGAAACCTTATGAGGTGAACTATCCTAACCCAAACCTAGAATTGCAGCTGTCTACTTCGCACTTAAAATCTTGGACACTACCTCTATGGCAGAATCATGAGACATATTTCACCGATCAAAAAAGTCTCAAGTACATATATCCTCAGCGTAGAATTAAAATATGAGACAAGACGTTGTGTTAGAAGTTACTACAGGATTATGACACCAAACATTCAGTATCATCCGGGTAAAGCAAATGTGGTGGCTGACGCGTAAGTAGAAATCAGGTATAATAGCTTGGCATAAAGTTAAGAAAAGAGATAATTCGTGAACAGGAACGTTATAGGACCATAGAGTTATGTGTTGTGGACCAGAATGGTTTTTCTGGGCTAGTCTGAGTGGTTGAGCTAACTTAATTACTCAAATAAGGCAGCTCAAAAGGATATGTGAAATCTCGGGGCACTCCAATTCAGAGTTTAGACAAGCAGACCGAGTTCCATGTTGATGTGAGTGGCAATCCTATGGCAGGTTACTAAGTTATGTGACCAGAAATCCCTACACTTCGGAAGTTTTTGTAAGACCGAAGCTCATAGTTTCTCCTTTTTTCTATTCATCCGGGTTCGACGAAGATGGTATCAAGAT
The DNA here is from genome assembly GCA_026074375.1 of Tanacetum coccineum. NCBI lineage: Eukaryota > Viridiplantae > Streptophyta > Magnoliopsida > Asterales > Asteraceae > Tanacetum > Tanacetum coccineum. The sequence goes on from BQNB010015923.1 coordinate 56,238, forward strand.
CCAAGCAACTACATCGGTGAGTGGTATTGAAAACTAGATTGTGCAAAGTTCGTATCAAAGATGTTTAGTCTGTCGCAAGTTAAGATAGATACATCAGCTGCAGAGTGGTACTACAACCATTAGAGATACCAGTTTGTGTGAAAAAGGGACGAAATATCAATGGATTTCCCGTTACAGGTTTACCACGGACTCATAGGAAGCACGACGCTATCTTGGTATGTCTGGATCGTTTGAACCAAGACAGCTCATTTCCATCCTATGTCGTAAGGATTTTTCCCATCAGTAATTGGGCAATGATGTTACCGAGCAAGAAATCGTTCGACTACACGTACACCATCGCGATCGATCCGATAAGATCCACGTTTACACGTCTCTTACTGAAGGGTTTTACAGAACGCATGTGGAACCGAGGCTCAAGTTCAGTACGTCTTTTTCATCCAGAGACAGACGACATACAGAACGCACGATTCAGACACTGAGACATGTTTTACGTTCATGAGCATAAGTAATGGACAGGAAATTGGGACGACTACAACTGTTTAGTCGAGTTCGCATATAATAACAGTTGGCAAGCAAGTATCAAGTGCGCTCCTTTGAGATGTAAACCTGTAAGGAAATGCCGTGCTCCTATCTGTTGGTATCGAAGATTGTGAGGCGGGTTTTCTTCTTGACGGGCCCAGAGATGATTGAGGTGACCAATGAAGAATGTCGCTGTCGCCATGCAAAGAGCTTAAAAGAAAAGCTCAACACGTCAAAGAGTAAGCCGAAAGCACCGCAGATTTTTTAGAATTTCAGCCGGGTGAACATGTAGTGCTGAAAGTATCACTGAAACGGGGAGTCAGGCGTTTTTTTGGTATTAAGGCAGCTTATCCTCGTTTTATAGGACCATTTGAAAATTCTTGGAACGCTGTGGTGAGTTTCGTATATCTTTTTGGCGAACCTGTCCCCAACTCTCACATGTGTCACAACGTGATTTCAACGTATCTTTACTCAGGTTAAAAGTATCATCATCTCCACGTTTGACACGAATTCCATTTTGGTCAGATCCGTGAAGATTATATACTTACCGGAATAACCTGAGTCATTCTAGACCGCAAGTCAGAGTCCATGAGGAAAAAACTATTCCTTTCGTAAAAATCCTTTGGAGTGAATCATCCTGAACGGAAGCCACTTGGGAAACCGAGGTAGTCTGATACGGGACTTCGCTATCCTCATTTCTTCCATGATCCCTGGTTAGTTCTTTTCAGTCCTTATCAAGTATCTAATTCTAGGACGACTTATTCTTTTAAGAGGGAAGAGTTTAAAACCCATAAAATACTATGAAATGTAAAATTTTATTTACAATGAAAAACCGACAAGTAAACCTATAATTTAATATTCATGACAATTTAACGCACGAAAATAAATTTACGAAAAAACAAGAATACACGAGAATTCAAAATATGACAAAAAAAAAATAAACCATCTTGGTTGGGCTATGCATATTTCGGCCCAAGTAACAAAAGAAAAGCCAAGGTTAATTAATTAAAGGCCCAAGCCCAAGCCCTAATTATATAAACTAGGTAATCATGTATAAACCACATTTAATAACAAGCAAAAAATTAAAAAGAAACACAAAAGGCCCCTTGTTGTTGTTATCTGCCGTTCACCATCAAGAAGAAAAAAGGGAAGACAATTTGATCTTTGGTGTTCGTAGAAATCCTAAGTGTAATTCATCCCTTGATCAATCCTCGATCAATCCTCATAATCGGTATGTCATAAAAACCTTTTATTTTCTTCCCTTGTGATTACTTTTACACGCATGAAATAAATCAAGAAACAAATGTAACTAGGTGATTTAATTTATTTTAACATGATACTTAATGAATATTATTGAGGAAGATAAATTGAGATTTCACTACGTGCCTAAAGAAATAAACGAGATTGGGGAAAAGCAATAAGGGGGTGTTCGAGTAAAGGCCATTTGGCCGAATAAGGTCGAAGCCGAGACCCCCTAAGGACTGCTGGCATGCACAGATTTGTGCGTGTTGATCAAATAGGGAAAAAAGATTTTAAATTTTTCTCTTGCTCGTGTCATTTACTAGGATACATGGCAAGTTATCAAATTTAAATAAATTAAAAGTGGTTTGTCGTCTCGTTGTGTGGTCTCGACAAAAGAACAAGCCCGAGACCTACTTGTGGTCTCGGCACACGTGTGTGATTGTAGGTTTTTTGACCTATGTCATGATTTAATGTATCAAGAGGGTATATTGGCTTAATGTTTTTGACCAAGGAAAATGAATGAATGAGCTTAATTGATTGTTTCGGCTTAATCTATAGACTATGAACTTATGATTATCGCTTAAATATGAGCGTATGGCCTAAATTGAATTCGCTTATTATATGGGCCTTATGGACTATTAGTTTCGGCTTAAAAGTGTGGCTTTATGACTAAATGGATGTGACATAAAGATGTGGGAATTAAAACTTATTATTTCGGCTATAATGTGGCTTATTGAACATGTAGTTTTTTGGTTAAATAAATGTGCTGTGAAATAATACTTATTTATGGCTAACCGGCCCAAGACCACACGGCCCATTTGATTTGGGCTTATTTTATATGCGGCCCATAAGGGTCCGGCCATAATGGGATTTCGGCCCCTTGTTATTGAGACGCACACATTCCGAGGACGGGTTGTTCACGATAAATGAAATTGTTTTATACGAGTTAAGTAAATTAAAAGAAACTTTGATTAAAACCTTAAGTGGATTTATACATGTTATTTGATTTACAAGAACAAGATGTCGGAGAAATAAATAAGACAAGTAAACATGCATGATTAGGTAGCCTATAAGTGCACTTGGAACCCTTAACTTAATTAATTTACAATGTCACCCTTAAAGTTTATAGAAATGACATTATCTCCTTAACGAATAATTAATTTGATATTAATATTCCATCTCATCAGTGGAATATACCTATTGATCCCTAACTATTATGATAGTATTTATAAGAATCCATAGTTGGGGGAGTCATACGCAAAAATGACATATATAGTATATCTAACTTTTATAAAAATAGATATTATTAAACCCAAGACAGACCAAAAGAAAAAACAAATTTGTTGAAAAAAAAAAAAAAAAAAAAAACCCTGCTATTTTAATAAAGTTACTATTAATTTGAAAACCAGCTACTATTTTTAGAAAGTTACTATTTATGGAAACCTGCTATTTTTAGAAAGCTGCTATTTATAGAAACCTGCTATTCTTGGAAACTTACTAAATAAGGAAAGTTACTACTTTTAGAATATCAAGTATAATAAGATACAAATCATGGTATCCAATAATTCAAGAAACGTACAAGTATTCTACTTAAGGGAAAGTTACTAAAAATAGAAAGAAACTTAAATCATGCACAAGTAACTTATACAAGCTCTTTATCATGTAGCACGTGTGAAGACGGAGTGATATCTTTCTGTTTTCTTCCTTTCACTGCTTCATTGTCCAGGTACGGATATTCCGTCCTTTCAGTAGGGACATTCTTTCCATTCATGACTCAATTCCCCAGAACTGCTATGCTTCCCCATTTCTATGTTTTACCATGATTTATTTCATGTCTATTTCATGTCCCACTGCCCGAGGCTAAAAGATATTATGCATGAACCATAGATTTATGTGACTTACCACCTAGTCCATGGAGAACCTATGACCATGACACTTGAGGCACCTGTGTCAGACTCTTTCGCGTTGAGAGTGAATTTCACGCGGCGTCCTTTTCAAGTTACTTTTAATTCCATGTCTGCCATTAATTATTCGGGGCGATGAGGTGGCATCCCTATTTTTACATGTTTATACTTTTCCATGGGAGATGGTTAGGTGTGTGCTCTACATCCCATCACATTGGAGTTGATCCCTCCACCCATTTTATTATCAGAGGTCACCCCTCTAGTACATGTTGAGGCATCCCCTCTACTTTATGCATGTATGCACGTTATTGTTATGTATGATTATATGAGCTCGTGGGACAAACCCTTATTGCTATGATACGCTACCTATGACATATCATTTATACTTGTACATCAAACAACCATGTTTTACATGTTCAATGCTATTCTTCATGACATATTTCTTTCCAGGTTTCCTCAATGACACTCATGAATCATTTCCCGCTGCTTTAATTTCCTATATCCAGGACTTATGATTAATATTTCTTATCAATTATGTCCGTTCAACATTGGCGTATATGCTACACCGTATTCTTTTCATGTTCTAACGCAGTTACTAGAGGAGTTGGCATGAACAGATAGAGACTACATGTGTGAAGGAGGCCGCCATTAGCTTCCACTTCTATTATCATTGAACTCTTTTGCAGACTTATGTTTTGGACACATGTTTCGTCCTTTAAACTTCCTTTACGTTTATGCATGTTAACTTCATATTTGTGAGCCGATGTTTGTGTTCCGCTTTCACACCTTGTTACGTTACATTGTTTTATGCCTTTTATGCTTTGATATGACGCCATGATTATGAAGTGATGCCTTTCATCAGAGAGGGGCGTTACAATTTCTTTATAATCCATCACCACACAAACTCAAACCAAATACGACCTTTCATTTTATAACGACGATCTTTGGTGACAACTCTTTCACGACAACGTACATGTTCTTGCCAAGACTTTTAGCGACTACATGCCGTTGCTAGAAGCCGAATTTTGTTGTTGCCAACAGACCCATTCCGTGTAGTGAAACATACTTTTGTTGATGTAACGATTATATACATAATCTCTTAAAAAGTGTTTCAACATTATTGTGCATGCATCACTTTTACAACCTTTTCTTACATTATAAAAATTATACTTAATATTATGGTGTTTCTGTTTACGATGAGCATTATGCATGTTCAGCTTAGTACATAAAACTATTTCAGTAACGTGAAACTTTAGATTAGTTGCATTCTGGGACTCGGACATGCATGTATCTCGTATGTGTGAACATGGCAAACCCACCCACCCTTGTCACCTAGTTTACTAGTTGGTGATATTTTGTAAGACGGACAACCTAGCAAATGTAAGTGTCCATAAATATACTATTTTTTAGTGAAAAGGTAAGCTTATATTAATAATCACAAGAATACATCTGAAAACAAAAGTAATTTAGACATGCCTAAATCCTTAATACTGAAACCAAGTTAACAAAACAACATACTAAAACTCTGCCAAATTGACAAAGAACTCGGATAACCCAACCCATATCTCGGATGGATTATACACAAGAACTACTTCCATTTCTCAGAGAACCCAGCTCAGATAACAAACCTGAACTAAAGCTCACCAAAATCACCAAAATACCATATCCTTATGACTACATTTTTTTTTTTCAAGATTAAACATAGTTTAGTCAACTCACATCCACACTAAACTATGCAATCATGAAAAAGACATCATCATACAAGATATATCCCCATTCACTATAAAAGAGGGGCTCTTCTTAACCTGGATGCATTTCCTACCCATTATCTTCAAGAATCCAACTAGCAGCTCAACCTCACTAATTGGATCCAAAATAAGAGGGGTAGGCATCACTAGGAAAGAAACATACACCCTCATTTATATCCTTCCTAACCTCCTTTGGCTATGCACATATAAGATCAATTACTCATTAGTCTCAAACCCATTCTATATGCATAGCCGTTCCAGACCATTTACCCTCCATAATGAGGAAGCCTTCCTTATGGTACATTTCCTTAAGAAAGAACCAGACTATCCTAAACATAGGAATACCAGACCCTCCCAAGGCCATCAGGTAAAACCTATGAGGAACAGAAAAGCCATCTAACCTAGGAAAACTCTAAGGTACAAGGACTTCACTCTATTATAATGGTCTTCAACAGATATTGCTATCATAACAGTCATTGGAATATAGCAAAGGCTAAAATAATCATTCAAGAGATTATTCCAAACACCCCCTTTAAGAGAACCAGCAGACAACAGTTTACTCCTTTCTACCCATACCCATTAGTATTACCCAATTACTTTTATAAATTTGTTTTGACACCATTGCAGCCCCAATCCTTAGCAACAGACATAATAACTTTGGACTTTTTAACATTCAAAGATTTCAACATGCTTTCAATATTCTCTTTAATGCTTTTACTCAAATCTTCAATACACCTTTTTTCATTCTGAAAGAGCCTCTTATTTCTTTCTTGTCATATATAGTATATAACAGCATAAATAACCATTCTTTGAAGTATTCTCCAAATGCTATTATTGGAAGGCTTCTTAGATATCTTCTCCACCACTCTATACATAGAACTATCAGCATTCCCCAACTTTCCTCTGACTTTAATCTAGTTCCAAACACTTGATGAATAACTGCATTGGAAAAACAGTTGATCATGGCTATATTTACAGTTGTTGCATAGAGGACATTTCAACATAACACCTGGTTGCCACTTCATTATTCTGTCTTGAGTCACTAGCTTGTTCTGGATGGCTAACCACAAAATAAAAGCTTGTCTGGGATTATACTGGTAGTACCGCACTACATTACTCCACTGAATTTGTGGACCATTATCTCAAAGACCCAGCCAAGCAACTTTAGTTGAAAATTCCAATTCCTTGTTTTCACTATTGACCCAATACACATTATCTTTTGCACTATCATCAATATTAAGAATTGAAATTTGCTGCAATTTTTGCATCATTCATCATGCGAGATCCACCTATTATTATTTCTCAACAACTTTTGCATCATTAGCTAGTCTAGCATCATAAAGGTCCCTTTTGGATATAAGTCTATCTAAAGGGCCTATTTGACACTATTTATCATGCCAGACTGAAATGTCTCTGCCATTACCTATTTTGTAGAACACATAAGGCTTCACTTTATCTCTTAACAACATATTCTTCCATCCCCAACTGTCATTTGCAGAGAACTCCACTTCCCATATGCTGATGTTTTTTAACTTCGTTGTATTCACCCATTTCACCCATAAGGACTCCTTTCTCTCTATAATTTTCCAAAGCTGAGAAATCAAAAGGACTTCATTCCACTTATACAGAGGTATAATTCCTAAACCACCTTAATCCTTTGGTCTACAGACCATACTCCATGCTACCTTAGCTTTTCCTTTAGCAGAATCCCCTGAGTTTCATAAGAATCTTCTAAACAATTTCTCCAATTCAAGAACCACAATATTAGGAATCATATACACAGAAGCCCAATAGTTCTGCATAGTTGCCAATACATAATCAATGAGTTGGATTCTTCCAGTATAAGAAAGCACTTTATTTCTCCAGCAACTAATTCTTCTTTTAACATTCTTAATTAAACTTTTGCAGTCATTCACCCCTAGTCTTTTAGATAACAAAGGGACCCCAAGGTATTTCATGGAAAGTTTACCACATTTAAAAGGCATAATTTCTAATGACTCTTACTTTCTGATTTCCAACATGCTTCCAAAGAAGAGAGTGCTTTTGTTATGATTAGGAAACAGCCTAGAAACTTTACTGAACTCATCTTGAGACTTTTTCATTACTTTCAAAGAGTCTACATCCCCATTACACTGCATCAATAAGTCATCAGCAAAGCATAAATAAGTAAGTTTGAGCTCTTTACATCCATAATGATACTTGAATTTACTATCCTCTTTGATGTTTTTGATTATGATCATATTAAGAACCTCCATTATAATGTGAAGAGGTAAGGGGACATGGGATCTCCTTGCCTTAAACTTCTACTCCCTTTAAAATAGCCACAAATCTCACCATTTACACAAATGGAAAATGAAGTTGTAAATATGCATGTCATAATCCAATTGATCATGACCTTATGAAATCCAACTTTCCCAAGCACATCCTCTAAAAATTTCCAACTAACAGTATCATAAGCCTTCTGTATGTCAATCTTCATTGCACACCTTTTAACTCCTTGCATTTTATTGTAACCCCTTAGGAGTTCCTGAGTAAGAAGAATGTTGTCCTGAATATGTCTTTCAGGTATAAAGGCACTCTGATTTATACTTACAACTTTATTCAGCCCCAATTTTATTCTGTTTGTTAAGATCTTGCTGATACATTTGTATAATACATTGCAACATGCAATTGGTCTGAAATCAGAAATCTTGTTAGGTGTATCAACTTTAGGGACCAAGGAAATTAAGGTAGCATTTACTTCCCTCAACATTTTTCCTTTAGTGAAGAACTCTCTAATTGCCTTACATATATCATTTCGAATATGACTCCAGGCTTTTTTGAGGAAGCATGAAGTATATCCATCAGGACCATAAGCCTTTGATGACTCAATGTCAAACATGGCATCTTTAATTTCCTTATCAGAGACCTTCACAATCATTGCATCGGCATCTTTACTAGACAGCTTTAGTTGAACAATGTCCCCTAATTGCTCAAAGTCCATAACAGGATTAGACACTCCCAAAAACTTTTGAAAATGTCTTACAATTTGATTAGCCACATCATCCCCTCAATATCTAACTCCATTCTCATCACATATTGATTCAACTCTATTCTCGTGCTTTATGGACTTGAGGATATTATGAAAATATGCACAATTCCTGTCTCCCTCTCTTAACTAGTTAATCCTTGCCTTTTGGTGAAGAAGCTTCAATTCATCTTTAGCAACTTTTGTATACTCCTCAAGAATAACAATAGCTTTCCTCCTTTTGTCTACATTAAATGGATCTTTATCCACTTCATCTTAAGCAACTTGCAGACATTCTTTTAGCTTTTTAGCTTTCTTAAATAAATTTCCATGCTTCCAATTCAAATGATTAAGAGACTTTTTTAATATTTATGAGTTTCTTCACCACTTTAAACAAATAGCATCCATGAACATGAACACTCCAATCTTTTACCACTGTATCAAGGAATTCACTTTTATCAGCAATGTAATTTGCAAATCTAAATGATTTTACCTTTTTAGGAAGACCATTAGGGAAAATCAGAAGACCAGCACTATGATCAGATACCAAGTAGGGTAAAAAACTCCATGAGCTCTACAATATTGATTGATAAAATTGTCATTCACAAGGATTCTATCCAGTTTCTTAAGAGTTGAGTTGTTTGGATTCTTCAGGGATTTAGTTCATGTGAAATAGAACCCAGAACTACATAGATCATCAACTTTTAAAGGATTAACTAACTCAATGAATTCTTGCATATCAGTATTACACCCAGATCCCCCATGTGAATGCTCCTCAGGCTTTAAAGTAACATTAAAGTCACCCATTATAACCCAAGGATGATTTACAGCAATCCTTTTTTCATTTCCAAGCAATTCCACAACTCCCTTCTTTCATTCTCCTTATTTCTAGCATAAACAATACTGACATAGAACTTAATCTGATCAGGGCTAGTCTCCACTAAACATAGAACATACTGCTTGACTACTTGGATAACCATGACCTTAACTGCCTGAGCATACCAACCCACAATGATTCTGCAACTTGTTGAACTTTGAACAACATTTGAGATCCAGCTCCAATCCCTAAACACACTATTAGCAACTTTTGCAATATATATATTTTTTTTCAAATGAGTTTCAAGAATAGCCAATAACTACAACTTTTCATCCACTATAAAATTTCTTAATTCTTTTTGTTTAAATTAAGTACTCATTCCCCTGATGTTCCAAAAAGACATTTTGAAATCCATCAATAAACATTTCCTATAGCGTCCCCCTTCCATCCACCTCATCTGCAATGATAGACAGGACAGCTTCATCAACATTCTCTATTACATCTTCCTCATCACATTCATCATTACTTCATCTCTCCATTGCTTCCCAGGTATACTTAAAATAATTTATCATATCATAAGTCTAATCCTTGGTATCAGAAATAGAAGGCTGTAGTTTTTTCTTCACAAATTCATCCACAATCAATCTTCTATTAATCATAATCTCATCACTTGTCTTACTAGAATTCTCCTCATCCAACTCAGATAACACAGTATACTTATTAACACTTCTCTTTAATTCTTCCACATTAGACTTCCCTATATTCCATACTTTTTCCACTTTAGAAGGTGACTCCATCACATTATCACTTCCTGACTGTTGACCATTCATAGCTTGTTTACCTTTATCCACAGGAGCAATTGGAACTTTAGGCTTAAAGATAAAGTTCACATTATTGTTTTTAGCACCATTCCTAAAGCCTTGAAATCCACCCTCGGCCCTATTGAATTTTCCACCATTACCATTAAAATTCCTTCCATTCCTGACTTTAGCATAACCATCCTTTCCTTTTTCCTTAATACCTGCATTATTACTTTTTTCCTTTTCCTCTTCTGTTCTAGGACTCAGAGTACACTTATAATGATTGTCACCAAACACTTTGCAATGACTACACACCATAGGCCTTTATGAATACTCAACTTTGACCCATTTTGCATATTTCTTCTTGTTCTGCTTATCAACATAGTTAATCTCAATGTTATCCAGGAAACCTTTACTTGCTTCAATTTCCACCAATACCCTGGCATATCCTAATCTTCCAGTTCCTCTATTACACATATCATCAGTCATCTGATGCATCATTATAGGCCTCCCTAACCTGCTGGATATAGTACTAATTCCCTTTATACTCCAAGCTTCTAAAAGGACATTAAACAGCTTGATCCAAACAGGGATTTTAGAGGGGCTGATTTGACAACAGTCACTTCAGGATCCCACTTCTGCACAATGAAAGGTCTTCTATTCACCATCCAAGGGCTTTGATTAATACTCCCTCCGTCCCATTTTTATTGTCCATGTTTTCTTTTTGGGATGTCCCAATTTAATTGTTCCACTATAAAATAGATTTAGATAGACAGTTTGATTAAGTTCGTGACGGAGCCAGAAAGAACAGAAAATGTTTTATGGGGGGCTCAAAATTTTTTCAAATAATGTTAAGGGGGGGCTTCGATAGTTTCGATTCAAAAAATTGTTGCTTTTCGCAATTTGAAGATAAGCTAGTCATCGGCGGTTGGGGGGGGCGAGCTACACCCCCAGCCCCCCACACTGCTCTCGTCATGATTGAAGTTTACTATATTACCCTTGTTTGAAATTATTATTACAATTTGAAATTATTATTACAAACTTTAATGAAGACTTTAATTAATTACGTAAGGGTAAAACTGTCATTCTGTCAAAAAGCAAGAAAGAAAAAACAGTAATAAATGCACTTTTCTTAAACTGTGTGTTTTTTTCGGGAGACAATAATTTTAAGACGGAGGGAGTAACAAAGTTCATACCTTCTTCACCCTTGAACTTGACAAAACACACCTCTTCATTATCAACTACAATGTCCCTCAATCCATGTTTTCCCCACATCCTCCTAAGATTGTACTTCATTTCATACACATGCATACTATTTCAAACAAAGTTACCACATACAGTAAATTTCCACTTTTCATTACCTTCATTAACAAGTTCTTCATCAAATATCACAACCTCCTCCCCTTTTTCATTTACACTAGTAGGTACTAAAAACAGTTTATTGTTACTACATATGAGTTATTATCCATCTTATTAGCTATATTATCCTTATTTTTGACCAAATTCTCATCCATACATGTATCAACAAAGCTATCATTTACAGGACTAGCAATATCAGCATTAGCAGATTTACTCACATTGCTATTATGACACTCCATACCAATATCACCACACTTCCCATTGACATTACTCATTCTTTCAACATCCTCATTCATCTCCTTCTCAACTCTGTCTCCACTTATAACTCCTTTCAAAACTAGCATCAACTTTCCCTGATTTCACCTTTTCATTCACAATATCTTGCAAGTTATCCTCATGCAGCATATTCAAATTGCTTGAACTTGAATCATTATTATTCAATTCATGAATCATATTATTAAACTTGCTAGGAACTTTCTTAGTCCTTCTAGAAGGTCTACGAGTCATTATACTTCTATAACTAAAACAATCAGTTTTGGCGCCAAAATACTACAAAAATCAAAAACCACAATACTTGACGAAACAACAATCAAACAGTATCATCATGTGTGGAATTCAAAGCTGAGTTGAATACACAAAACGGTCTTGAAAATTGAAGTGAAAAATGCAACGAAATGAAGGTTTTTTGTGCTTTTTAATGGCGGGAATATGGCACGAAAATCAGTTACAGGAGAGAAAAAGCAGAAAGAAAGACCATAAATATACTATAAGGGAGTATATATTACACCAACAACTACAGCGAGTAAGAGATGTTGACTGTATTTTGAGCTATGCTACATCCACAAACACATCCACAAACAAACATCCACAAAATGAGATGGCATGTTTTGATTGGGTTAATCAAAGAGAAGAGAGAGAAAGTATTTAAACTCATTTTAAATTTTAAGTCAGTAAAGTATTATTTTCTAATTGTGAAATTTGACAAAAAAATCTTGAGAAAAACCACTCGTATGGAAACACGAAGCGTGAAGATGACGCGGTGCGAATTGGAGTTGCATAAGTATTTAATGTATTTATTAAAGATTTGAATCATTTGATGTTAGTTTGAACACGATAA
>BQNB010015924.1:0-72441 GCA_026074375.1 Tanacetum coccineum
AAAATCACAATTTCTGTCTTAAAGGGGTGTTTGGGTCAATGCTTATAATGGGTCAAAATGGTAATGGTAATGGGTTGGGTCACTAAGTCCCTTTCTCCTAGCTAAATTAAGACCTAATAAATAGATTTTATAAGATTTTATAGTATAAATTTCATTAGTTAAGTTTGTCATAGTTATAGTTTAAGTCTGTGAAATTTTTAATAGCTAGATTTGCTCGTTTTGATAAGTTGCTTAAGAGTGATATAAGTCCATGTCTTTATGTCTATTTTGAGTGAATTAATGACTTAGAAATGAGCCTTGTGTTCCTGCATTTGTGTTTTTGTGTATGTCATAACTTGTCCAAGTAGCCCAAGCAGTTTTAAAAGCCATCTTTTTAGCTCAAATTTAAATAAGCTATTATTGTTATTAAGCTATGAAATTTGGTATACAAGCTCACTGGAAGCCAATCTAAATCTGTTTGGCCTTGGTTCACTCTTTAGAGCTTATTCCCTTGCTTATTTATAAGCCTAAAGCAGCCCCCTTGTCTGTTTTATAAGTAGTTTTTAGCTCAAGTGCTAATTTGCTTATCTGAGCTTATAGCTCATTGTTTTTGCTTAATTCCTGTGTAGGAGTGCTTATTAGGCCTAGTTAATAAGTTTTCATCAGCTCACTTTCATTTTCTTAGCTTATTTAGTCTTAAAGCTTAGACAGTTTAGGTTAAACTTAAAAGTTCAAAAAGTCTAAACTAGCTTTTTCTAGTAGATTTTTCTCAGCTTATTTTTCTTCCAAATTGCTTTTTGATCCTTGATTTATGTAGATTTTTGGTTAGGCTTTTTAGTTTTATAAGTGAATAAGCCCAAGACTTTGTCTAAAGGGTTTAAAGATAAGCACAAAGGTGCCCCTTTGTCTGTTTGCATGCCATTTTTGTGTTAGTAGCATATTAAGCTTTTTTAAGCATTTTTAAGCTTAATTCTCATTCATTTTTGCTTATTCCAATCTGCATTTGCTTATTAGGTGTAGAAAAATCTTAGTTTAGCTTATTTTCTTTTTAGTTGCTTATTTAGGTCCAAAAAGCCTAATCAACTTAGCTTATTTTCTAAGTGTATAAAACTTTCTATACTGTCTGTTTGTTTTGGCTTATTCTGAGCTTATTTGTAGCTTTTATAAAAAGTGCTTGCATAAAAAATGCTTATTTTCGTCTTTTCTACAAGTTTGTGAAAAAAATTTCAAAAAAAAATAAAAGGGGAAAGTGGAAGTCAAGGGTGAGCTAGGGCTCGAACCCCCGACCTCAACACTCCCACCCTTTATACACACACACTCACCACTGCGCCCTTGGGTCTTTTTTGTTAAAGACCCAAGTGGTTAAATATTTAACCACGTTTTGGCCAAATAAGCTTATAAGTTGTTTTGATTTTTAACAGCTTATTGAGATAAGTTGTGTTCCCCAACTTATTTTTCTTAGAATCGTCATAACTTTAGATATTTTTTGTAATTTTTTTAGATTTGTATATAAACGTTTAGTATTTTTTATAATTTATTTAGATTAAAAACTAAAAAAATTCATAAAAAATAAAATATTAATTAGAAAAATATAAATCTTTTTTTTTAATTTTCTTTTATTACATAGTTTCTAGGAAAAATATTAGTGTTTTCATAGGGTCATTTTTGCAACTTTTCATTTTTTAAAGAACGGGATTCGATCCCGTTCTCGTTTTTTCTCGTTTTTAGCTCAAAACACCTCCGTTTTTGTTCTAGTTTTTTTTATTCTTCATTTTTAGTCATTTATAGCTCATTTAAAGAAAAAAATTTACATTAGGGTTAAAATTAGAAAATTTAGGTTTTTAGCTCGCGTTTTTACGTCACCGTTTTAGGATTTAAGTTAAATTGCTTTCGTTTTAGGTTTTCTTTTGCTTGATTTTGCATTTTTACTTGTAGTAATAGAAAATCTATCATAATCTTGTCATATTCAAACATCGATTATCAATTCGTCATCCGATTCTCCATTGCACACCTCGTTGGGACATAACGACCCGGGAAATCAAACTTCTGGTTACATATAATTTGATTTTGTGAAATTCTTAAAACCAAATCCCTAGCTAGGTATTTTGGTTGAGTGTATCCTATATTATATTATTATATAATGATATATATATTATATTTGTACTATATTGAAACAATCAACAACGATTACCCAACAATCGTGTTTTGACATATGCATCGTTGGCAAGTTAACAAAATCCTTTGGTTATCTTCCCCCCATTCCAATTGTGGGATTTTCGGTTGAACCAACATCTTGCTGGTTTTTTGATAATCTACCGTAACTTAGCACTACACTTAAGCGAATGCCCACATACGGTAGCATCTCTTACTCTCCTTCATGTGTGTCCACGAATACAGCTTTTTCCCAGATCTTAGTACTCATATCGAACTCGGTGAATGGAAACCTTGACTTATACGACTCTGCATAACAAAGCCTCAAATCTCCAAAACATGGGAACACCCCATCTCCTAATTGTTTAGACACAATGTTCTATCGATACGGTTTTATTTGTTGATCATACATGGTATGTCTTTTGTCACGAAGTTCTCTTCTTTTCCCCTATTCCTCCTTGCAGGCTTGAGCATATCAAGTTTGCTTTGGGGGTTTTGAACTAACGGGTCGACACTAGAGCTCCGAACGAATGGCTTAAGTTTGATCCTGTCGCCTTAGTGGCATCTCTACAAAACTATCTTCGCCGCCCCTGGGGATCGCGAATCTCACATCGAGTCCACTCAACAACTTCAACAACTCCAACCATAAGAAGTTGTCTCATGTTCACCCTCCTTCTAATCAAGAATATTTGCAAACCTTAGTGATAAGTAAACACTACACACTTCATCCCATACAGATAGTGTCTCCACATCTTCAGTGCAAACACTATTGCTCTATGTCTAGACTATACACATTCTTCCTCATGAACCTTGAGTTGGCGTTAAGCGTAACTTTATTTCTCCTTCACAATCAAAACCACACCGCAAGTGCCCATCCCTTTATATATACGAAACTCGCAGTAAGACCTCGAAGTTCTCACCCCTCATACCCCTTCTTCGGGGACAGGCCAGAAATCGCTGCACTAACACAATTAAAAAAACCATTGAAATGGACCGCTTCCGTCCCCCCCCTCCGAGCAATACCGCCACTATACTTCGCATGCTATTACATAATCGCTACTCTCAGCTAATAAAACGCACACATTCTCAGCACTTCTAGAACTAGACCAACTCACTAACCACAAGATCCCCGTCTCACCACGCTGGCTGCTAACCCCATATACAACTTCAACACTCTGCTAGTGATCCACTATAATAGCGAGACTCATAGACCGATCTAGTCTAGAGCAACTCGACTAATCAGTACTCCCTACAATGTATATCAAAGCCTACGCTCCAGCCTCCAGGCCTGCGGTACCTGCACTGGCTGATCAAGACTCTCTAGTCGAAGATCATCTCTCTGCCTCGACGCCTCACTCGTTCTTGACGCTCCTCATCTCAATAATAATGTAAAACTTCGCGCCTCCTAGTATCCTGTAGTGATCTCCCCCCACTCAATCACACTACAAGTGACCTGACATCTACCATACATCCCCCTTGCTCAAGGCACAGTCTCACTCTCAAGCCTTAACTTCATCTCGATCGCAGACATCCCTCTACAATCTCGCTGGCGACACAGCTTCAGGGCTGCATCAGATATATGAGCGTGTCAGAGTACACCGCGTGAACGCTACGTCTCACGCCGAGAACATCAACCTTTAAACTATCCTCTTCATTGACACCATCCTCTTCAACATGTACGGACTCTACATACTCACCTCCTCTTGCAGTAGAGCTATGGAGAGTACGTCGGTCGCGTAGTGGTGCTCGCTGCTGAGACTCGCAGCATTCCGGGAGGCGAACGCGAAGAAACTCTCTCCATCCCAACCAACGATGGCCTAGAAATTGCATCAGTCAGGACCAAGACCCCCGCCACGGGAGAAGTTGCCGTACATGCTCCTTAATCATTAAGGCAATCCAAAGATAAGCCTTAGGTGTGCCTCGTACGCCCTTATTCTCGTAGGTAGATTAAAGGATAACATTGATGCATTCTATCATGGAGCTTGTCCAAGTACGATTCTGTACGGACCCATTCATGAGGCCATGAAAGCTCTGGGACGTTGATCAACAAACAGACATACCAAAAAACTTAAAAATTGCCCATAAACTGGAACGGGTCCTCTATGTTGGTCCATAGAAGATCCTTTTCTCAAACTCTAGTTGGCTGGTAACTAGTCCCTTAATTCATTCTTTTGGGTAAACGCTGAAGCCCAGTTAGGCTAAGATGGGTTCAAAAAAGATCAGCTAGGCTAGGTAGGCAGGTAACAAGAGTCTTCACGTTTAACGTGTTCAAATCTCTGTACAATCGATGTACATTCTAAAGACCAGCGCTTCATAGTTTGGCTCCCTCCACAATTCCGGTGAGTAGGTTACAGTTACAGGAGTACTCTTCCGATGGCGGTGTCTCACCAATGCCTCGGAGGAAATGATCATACATACAGTCCTTAGTAGTGCAAATTGTTGGTGTGATTATGAGCCAGTTTAGTTCTCAATGTGGTTATAGAGTCATCGAACGTACGAGGGCCCTGCCTGACGTTCTGTCAGTCGTTGGATAGTCCCTGATGCGGACTGGCGCGACCGATGCAGCACATTCGCTACCTATAGCGTTGGTAGAGAGAGAACGGGCTCAAGCACATAACAGGCCCCCGAGTCTCAAGTTATGCTTAGCCCGATCCTTTGTACATTACGACAGGCCGACAGGCCGGAAGTCAAAATCTGAGCATGAGAGGTACTGGAGGGATATGCGAGGGGCGCGATTGTTGTACTGCCATCTAGCACGCTACTATCTCGGGCATTGTGATGAGAAAATCTTCTAAGTGGTTCTGGAAACACGAGGGTTAGTACTCCTCGCGACATAGTTAGCGAGGCTCGCCTGTGAGTATTTCTCATGTGAGGTTCTATGTGCTGGCGATGATCATCGCAGTAGCTCACGAGCAGCAATTCCTTCAAAGGTAGTGCGCGCAATTGAGGGACATGTTATCGTACATAATCACAGCCGTTGAGTACATACACCTTTCGTTTTATGTGACATAGAGCAATAGCATGCTATCAGAGGCATGACAGAGTTATACTGCTGAATTGAGGTGAGTAGAAGAGTGTATTTTATTGGTTGGAAAGAGATATGTGAGTTGACTAGTAGTTAGAACTACGGCCTTGTATGTTATGTTAGAGCACAACAGTGTGAGTTGCATACGAGGAAAGGTACTTCGATGGTATGCAGTGGTTCAGACGTGTTGAAGATTTATATTGGTGTGGAATGCATGTCTCATATGCAGGAAGCAGGTTTTGTAAGGGTAGTGGGAGTTCATTTTACAATGCGGAAGAGGACGCTGTCTCAGGTAAGATATGGAACGACACTTTTTGTCAATCTTAGGGACGGTGAGGCTTCACGGTAGCTATACAAGGGGAGATTAATGAGTCTGACTCTCTTTTAGGCGTGGTTATAAGCGCACAATTGGGAGATGCGGGTAAGAGGGGATGAAAGTTATTAGACAGAGTGCCGGCTGTTCTATCACGAGATGGAGAAGCGCATAAAACTTCATTGGTGTGTGTAGTTTAAGGGACACACATTTTTTGACTGGATCGCGAGGTGATTAGATTACATGGAGTGATGGGGTTGGTTATACTAAGGGCAAGGAGATATTATGTATACAAAAGTGACAGAGTAGTAAGGGGATCAGGTAAGACATTCTTTGTACGTCTTGACTGGGATAAACTCTGTGATGTGTCTCTATTTATGGTGCAACGGGACTCAGTATTTTGAGGGTTCGGAGATGCTGTATAGAATTTGATTAAGTACTTTATCGGTATTGTGAGCATGACATCTATAGTGTCTACAGGGGGACGGTGCGTGTAGAACGAACGGTTTTCTATTGAGACAGGGTTTTCTGCGGGAACACGAAGAGAACAGTGGGGATGTTAATTTGGATGTGGGGGTGATATTAGCATGTGGGGTCACAAGTACTTATGGAGGCAGAAAATTGGAGGTTACGAGAGTTGCTAGATCTATGTGATGGTGCATGGATAGTCATCCTCACGGTTAGAGTATAGTGTTGTGACACGAGATGATTTTTCAGGCACATTTGGGAGGCGGTGCGAGAGGGATCTTATATAGTAGGGGTTCGGGATGTTGTTAATTTTGTCAATATGTAGAACTGGTGAATGGGTCGCTCAGGTCTTGGTATGTGGACGGAACACAGTTTTACGGTAGGGAAAGATATCTTAAGTTATAGATCTAGGAGAGTTCTGGGTTTCGGGTAAGGGTTGGTTATAATGTGTTACAGTTAGAGTCTAGACAGTACAGATGAGATAGGTGGGGTTGGACAAAGTACAAACATCTAGAGGTGTTGACGTGGTTGTTTAGTGGCAGTCGGGGTCAGAGGCAATGATGCATTGGTTGCTGAGGACAAGAGGTCATCTTGGTGGTAGTCATGGTCGGAGAGACGGATGCCACTCTGGTGGGGGTGATACAGTTAGGTGGTGATTCTCAGACACAGGTTGACATGTTAACAGGGTAATTAGGTTAATATTGGCAGAAGTTGGAGGTGGAGAGTGGAAGCTTGAGGGAGGTGGTGAGCGAACATAAAATTCACTCTCTTACGGACTATATATTTGGATGGGTGATTTTGGGGGGATACATTTGGGAGAGAGATTCTAATTATTAGAGACATAATTCGTTTGTATAAGGTTAGTCTGTTGTAGCTATGATGTTTTATAAATACTTGCGTATTAGTGGTATTGATTGAATGTGTATATGGATCTGTGTCTCTGGGTTCGATTTGGGTGTGATAGTTTTAGTATCGAGGCACATACATAGCTTTCTGGTAGGGGTATACTAGTGGGTATAGGAGATTAAGTCTTAGGGTCATAGGACAGGAAGTGTTGTACGAATGGAGGCAGTGTAGGTTGAGTTATATTAAAAAAGAGTTGCGATGATATAGAAGTGTGGTGGGAATTGGTACAGGTAGTGTTATGCGAGATGGGAGGTGCGTCTGTGTTTAGGGTTGGGTAGGAGATCGTTATATTAGCGGGTCGATTGGGTGGAGGTGGGTTATAGTGTGTAGATAGGGTGGTGGGGGGGTTTTTGAATGTATTCTATGAAGTATGAGTCTTTGAATTATAGCACTGTGTGACAACAACAATAGTAGTTACGGACGTTTTGTTGTGTATGTGAGGGGTGGTTCACACTCTTGTTGATGAGTTGTTTACAGTAGATTTATGATAAGACTACAGTTGGAGAGGGGGGGGATATGTAGGGGGGGTTAGGGTAGTTTTGTTTACGGGGGGGATGTTTTGTTGGTGTAATGGTTGGTTTGATTGGTTAGTAGGTTAGGTTGTTTGATAGATTTGTACAGGGGGGTTGTTGGTTTTTATGGGGTGGTGTGTTATTGGTGGTAGTAGTATATAGGAGAAGGGGGTTAGGTGGTAAGTAGGAGGGGGTTTGTTATTTTATTATGGGGGTGGGGGGGGATGTGATTTTGTGGGGAGGAGGGTGGTTTGGTAGTAACGGTGTGGTCATGTTGGGGGGTTTGTGGATTATTGTTGTGTAGTGAGTATTAAATTTGGGATTTTGATGGGGGTTGGGGGGTGTTTTGATATTGGGTGGATGTTTGGGGGTATTAATTGTGGGAGGGGGTTTGTTATATTGTGGGTTTTATATTTATTTGTGGGGTGGTTATTGGGGGTTTAGGGGGGTTTTGTAAGATTGGTGGGGTGTTGTGGTATTTTGGGTATTTGTTAAGGTTTGTGGTGTGGTTTGATTGGTGGGGTGGTTTTGTGTGATTGTTTGGTATGGTTGAGGTGGTGTTTGTTTTGGGGTATTTTATTGGTGTGTGGTGTGTTATTTTTTGGAGTGTTTGGGGGGTATTTGGGATGTTTTTGGGATTTTTGGGGTGTTTAAGTATTTTGTGGGTTTTTTGTTTGTGTTGGGTGGGGGGGTTTTGGTGGGGGATAAAAGTAGTTTATGAGTGGGCTACTAGTACAATTGTATATGACATCGGTGAGACATTTTAATGTTATGAAGTATTTATAAGGATGCCCCTAAATAGTTTATAGGATGCAAAAAATGTTTAGATAAAATACTAGCGAATGGTTTATAAGATATTAGCAACAAACACTAAACACCCCTTGGCGAGTGATACCACATGTTATCCCATGATATAATCCAAACACAACTTATTAATAAGCACCAATAAGCAAGAAATAAGAAGAAATCTTAGAGAGAGAAAGTAGAGAGAGAAACAACTAGATTAGAGAGAATGGTGAGTTACAAGTGAATGAAATGTAACCAACACCCTTCACCAAGTGTGGTGAAGGGATATTTATACCCATGCCTTGCTATCTTGGCACTTGGGCTTTCTAAACGGGCCGGGCTTGGTTTAACTTGGGCTTTGAGCCTGAAACATGGACAATATTATATTACAATCCAAGCCCGTTGAACCTGACTAGCCTATTACAATACAAGACCTAGTTTGACTTTCTAAGATCGATAACATTCTTGTTTGACTTAATATAATTAAGGCTAACACGGGTTATAAAATAATGGTGAAATGGGTCGTACGACGGTAATAGAATTGAGGAGTACCTTACATAAATTATTAGAGGATTGAAGTGTAACTGATGAAATTGTCATGACACAAAATGAATAGATGGTTTAAAAACATTCACACAATACACGAAATTCACAATGAGGTACTAGTGCAATTTTCTTGGGGAATACGGTCCAAGTCTACTTAGGTTTCACTAGGCAAGGTAGGAAATTCTCTCCTTAAGTATCAATATGATCTTTGACGGCGTTAGAGTTCTCGCGAGTTTTTACCTTCCAATTCCGGTTCACACGGTTCAGCTTTGGACAATTACTATATTGTAATCTCTTGGCTTTCCACATACCTAATAGGTACCTCAAGTTTCTAATTTGCCACTATAGCCTCTAAGTTGTTATCAAAACGGGTGTCCTACAATCTCTACTCATATGGCCAACTCTCTTGTAGTTATTGCACTCCACAGTGCATGGCCCAGTGTGACGCAACTTACATTTGTTGTAGTAGGGTAACTTTCCTACACATCCAATTTTGTTATTTGATCTAGCAGTGTAAGCCCTCATGACCTTTTTTCGTTTATTTTGTTGTTGGCATTCCTTACCATCTCGGTTTCCTAACGTACGACCTAATCTATTTAGTCGTCAGCCCCACGGGTTTTCCTCATTGACAGCAATAGCTTTAATAGCATTAGCAATTTGTCGGGTTACAATACGCTCGATCCTCGAGGAACTCATTCCTTGTCTTATTGTCGGTATTTTCTTCAAAATTGAACGGAGTAAAGGAAATAAAATAAGAAAAGTTATGAGTTGATGGGTTAAAGTTGTGTGCGAATTAATCGGCATGTTTTTGGAAGTTACGAGAAGTAAGAAAAGTTGAGACGTAATAAGGTGATGTAGGTGTTTCAACAGTATAAGGCGGGTGTTCAAAGTCGAATAGTAAGATAATCAGTGGGGTCGGCAGACTGTAATGGGTTTCAAAGTTATGAAAAACGGTATAATGTAAAGTCGTGAAAAGTTTTAAAGACCATCGTAATACTCATGATGTTTTAGAAATAAAAAGAACATTGTGTCATTCACAATGTCTTAGAAAAATTTAGAGACCATTGTGTCACTCACAGTGTCTTAGGAAAAATTTAGTATTTATATAGACAACTTTTATATAAATAAGTGGGGAAATATACGTAAGGAAAACGTAAACATGGAGAAAAGATAAACGCGAGACAAACGTAAGCTCATAGCAAAGTAGAGCTCAAGGGAAAAAATAAACGCATGGCAGAGATAAACCCATATCATAGCATGTTCAAGGCAAAATGGTACTCACGTATACGCCATAGCAAAAAACACGTATAAGGTACACGTAAAAACAAGTAGGATCACATACTGGTTATAGACCAGACCTAGTTATATACTACCTGGTTCTCTATAACCTTGGCTCTGGATACCAATTTGTCACACCCCCAAACGGGGCCTGGACGGAATACGCGTCCGGGGGCGTGACGTCATAATATTCATCACACAAAGTACAAAGAACGACCATTAATGGACGTTTTGAAAATCATAACTCATTGTATTTATTAAAAATGGATAAGTCTTACAAGATTTAAAACGTTGCGGAAGCATAATTAAGTTTTCAAAAGACATCGAGTATGATTGATAATAAAGTCTTGTAAGATGATATCATATTGCATGCAGACTCCACATAGCACATCAGAGAAGTCCAAATCTAAGCACCTGAAAAACAAGCTTAAAACGTCAACATAAAGTTGGTGAATTCATAGGTTTAATTCAAATGTAATTAGTGTGGACCACAAGTTTATCAAAACGTATGCGACATTTATAACAGATACAACTTCACATAAAGAGGCATTTACGTTGCACTAAGCTCATGACATCGAAGCTAATACTGAAAGATAGCATGTACACTGATATATAAGGCTTGCCCTTCAGGTGTCCGACCAAAGACCACCTAACTAGTTTCTACATGACATATATCTGTTAGTTCTTGGCAAACTCGAACTAGTAAGTGCTTCTTACCCGGATAGGGATAATTAGTCCTAATAGATCTATTTATTTACTCGCACTCACTTAACTAGCCAGTCGGTTAAAGGTGATTAACAGTTCATGATAATTCGGGCAATAGTGGTCTAAACGCTACTTAGGCAACACGTAAACGGGGAAAATTCTCACGTATAGTACTTGTGTCCAGTTTTAAAAACAAGAAATGTTTCTCACCCCAAGTTATAAAACAATTATTCAAAACAAGTAAAAGTGGGGCTATGAACTCACCTTAAGCAAATGGTGAACACATAATTCAACGAAGATAATAACGATATCAAACGACTCTAACCACGACCTAATTAAAAGACGCGCTTCAGAAACGAGAAAATAATACGAAACGTCGAATAAGACGCATAAAGTAAATAGACATCCATAAGTGTTTGTGCTTTAGTTTAGTTAGTAAAAACTTGTCATTACGAAAGCATAGGGTTTATAGTTATGTTACGATATGATTTACGAAAAGTTTCAAACTTTGGAAAGTTATTATTTTCGGAAAGTTTCTATTTTAGGAAATTTCTAAGTTTCGGGACCTTAATATTGTCCCCTAATATACGATGATTCCATTTACCTTAAACGCACTAGTGAAGCCTAAATGCCCACTATCTAAGCCCGTCTCGCTAATAATACCAAAAGTTTCTATTTTTAGAAGTTTTCCGTTTTAGAGATCCGACATTACGTTCGTGACATTTTTAAAAGTTCCTACTTAATATACTAGTGTTACTAAGTGTTTCGCAAACATTTTAAAAGCTCAAAACATCCCGAAAGTGTCAGAAAACCCATTTTTCTATTTCAATCAGCACCCTATTTAGTTATTTTGCCGAAAAATGTTTCAAGTTTCATTTCGTCATAACTCGGTCGTTTTAAGTCCGTTTTTAGTGTTCGAGATATGAAAATCTATCTATTCGAAATAAGCTATCCAAAAATTACCTTCTCGGCTAATGAAAACATTTTTTAAGTGTCCGAAATCCTTAAAACAAATTCGGATCAGCAAGCAATCTTTTCGCAAACGCTTCCAAAAACACCTCCAAACTTCACAATAGTGCCTAATCTAACCTAAAACCATTCACTACTAAACCAACCAACAAAACCACTCTTAATCTATTCTTAATCCCATCTCCATCTTTGTTGCAACACTCAAGAACACTCGATCTCGCCAAGACTACAATATGAGTGCATAAAAATACCAACATTTTTATTATTTATAAAAATAACTTACTTTATAATCTTTGAAAATCATAACACAAACATATGGATGTATAGATCTTGAATAGAAATACAAGAACATGAAGAAATCAAAAGAAGAAAGTTAGGGTTTACTTACAAAAGATAAACAAGATAGAAAACACAAGAAGACTTGAAAGAGAAGAATAGATCTTGTAAAAAACCTAATATAAAAACTAAACCCTAACTTGGAATCTTGAAACAAACTCTTGAAAACTTTGATCAAACACTTGGAACAACCTTAGATGTGATTAGAAATGAACTTGGAATGGTTGGATCTTGAAGAAAAATCAAAGAAATGAAAACCCTAGATGGGTGTATTTGGCCGTGAGCCTCAAAAGAAGAAAGGGAGAAGAGTGTGTTTTGTTGGTGGCTTGGAGAATGAATAATAACCTAATGTTGATATAATGATGGTATATACAGGGGAAAGTCTAGGGTTTATGGTGACTTAGTTGACTAGTCAAGTGACTAGAAACCCTAATGAGGGTGTGGTTTGGTTCGGCTAGACACAAAGAAAAGGAAAAAAGAAGAGAGTTTTTATTGTGTGTTTTTAGATAGTGGAAAAAATAAGAGTGAATGAATGAGAAGAGTATATATAGGATGGATACACTTGGATCCAAAGATGTTTGTGTGGAGCCAAAGAATATTTGGAGCCAAAGGTGTTTGGATAAAACAAAATAATAGATAGAAAACAAAAGATGTAAGAGATGAGTAGAAAACAAAAGAATGGCACATGGTAGGGGACCATGGTGGGTCCATTTCGTGGGTAGGAGGGGAGGGGGAGGGTTTAATTACCAAAATTTGAATTTCAAATGAATGTATTAGAATTTTGGTGTATAATGCAAAGATGGTGAATTTCTTGGGTTCCGTTTGACATAAAACGCTAAAAATGCAAAACTCACGCCAAAAATATAAAAATCGCTAACGTAAGTATTTGTAAACTACGATATGACATAGAATGACTTTACTAGGTATAATTCACGTAGACTAAGCTCAGTCCGATGTCAGAACGCTTCTGATAGCGATTTTCAGATTTTTACGCCGAACAACTTCCCGGATTAACGTCAAATTAACACGTACCTTATAAAAGTTAAAATATTGATTGGAAATGATTAAAATGTTGACTGGAAATTTACGGGGTGTGACATTATCATGGGACCGCCACTAGACTGACGCTCCCTTTTTTGTCTTTTAGTTGGGAAAGTTAAATCTGGTGTAGAAGCTTTCATTTTGGGGGGAAAACCAGATTTGAATTTTTATAATTAAATAAAACATTTATTTAAAAAAATATATGTATATATATATATATATATGTTGTATATATTTTTTTTGTAAAAATGTAATGGTTAAGAAAAATATTTTCTTGATCACTAATCATGTGTAATGATTTGTTTGTACATACCTTAAGTGATTTAAGTAGAAATAGAATTTTACGATTAATAAAATGTAAACATTTATTTTTATCGTAAACGTTTTTACATGTTGTCATCTTCAAAACGTAGAGAGGTCGAAAGATATAAATAACGTTTTTAGACATTATTTGTATTAACAATATCCCCTTTTTGATGATGACAAAATATAAACTCATTTTGTTATAAAAATAAAATTTTCAAGTTATTAATGAGTTTTAATCCATCTCTCCCCCTTTTTGTCGAATCTAATAAGATTAATTGTCGAGATATTGAAAGAAAGAAATCGACGATACCAAGACTCCCCCTTGATGTATGCCCCCCTCGTTTGGGGCACCAAGGGATCGAGCTTATAATATTTTGCTACAAAACCAAATTAGAAATACAAGTGCAAGAAAATATTTCTAACTAGTAGCAAGATTACGAAAAATATATATGTTTGGCTATGTGGAGAAGAAATAGCCAACTAACTCATTCATACAATTCATCCATAAGATAAATTCATTCATAGAGAGAAAATTCATACTATAAAGCATAGATTGCTTACAATACTAGAAATAATGAGACAAATTCATACTTAAACGGTATGAATATTACAAGACAAATTGACTAAGCATGTCATAGAAAGACTTTTAAACCTAAAGCTAGACTAGTTGATTCTTGATGTCTAGGATATGCTTTAACTAAAGGATGGATGGTCATTAATGTAGAGGTGATATAGGAGAGGTTGGTGAGGCATTATTGGGTGGAGCATGACCGTGAGTGAGAAGAGACTCAAGTCGATTGATGTAATCTCTTAACTTATGAAAGAGAGTTTGGGTGTACATGCAACAATGACAAAAATCGGAATAAAATGTGACTTGCTCATTTGTGGCGGGGTGAATTATGGTTGTTGATGGTGAAGGTGGTAATAGAGGAGTTTGTGTAGAAGCATTTGCTACACGTTGAAGTTCGGTTTCAATGATGTTGGATAGGTGATGAAGTTGGTTAAGTTCATTCACGATTTGCTCCCTTGTTTGATTTTGTGATTGAGTGGTTTAAGATGAAGGAGTAGCAACGTTAGGAGAGTGTGGTGGAGAAATGTTGGGTGAGAGAGGAGGTAAATTGGGTAGAAGAGTGTTGTGTCTCCAAGTGTCTATTATAGACTTTCGGTGAAGAGAGGTTGAAGAGAGAAAGATAAGATGAATGTGAATAAGGGGGATGATGAGTTAATAAAGGAAAGATATGGAAAGGCATGGTGTTAGGAGATGGAGATGTCAAGAAATGCTTGGCTAAACAGAGAAAGTCCAGCAAGGTCTAATGTAGGGATGGTCAAAGATACTTTAAAAGAGAAAACAGTAAAAAGTTCGCATCCCTGCTGATGGCGGTCCCTTAAATACTGGGCAGTCCCAGATATGTTTGGGGGCCGCCCCATGTATTTAGGGGCCGTTTTCTGGGGGTTACTTCCAGACTTCCCAGTTTTTCAGTTTTATGTAGAAAAGAGAAAGACTATAGAGGGTTTAGTTTCAACAACTCATATTTCCCAAGAATCAACTAGTTTAGTCAAGTGTCAAACAAAACAAATAATCTAGCCTAATTCCATCATGCATTTAGTATGATACATATTTAGCAAGAAGAAGCATAAGATATAGTTAAGAGAAGTTATACACATACTAGAATATGTCATAATAATATCTAGTTTAATTTTACAGACAAAGTTATCCTAACGTGTAATCGTTTTACATTTGGTTCTTGTGCAACATCTAATTTAATTATGATGATCATGATGGGCACACCAAATATCTTCCAGAAATTCCTCATTTGAGAGGTTAAATAGAAGATTCATTGTTGTTGGGTGAGAGATGTATTTATGATCATTTAGGGAGTATCCGATTAGTTTGTCGAGAAATTTTGAGAGTAAAAGACCGTATAGCAAGATGCCATTAAGACGATGCTTGAAATCATTTATTCGATTTATGATGAAGTGAGAGAGATTGAATGTTGTGGAGGAAGTAATGCAAAAGAGCATATATGCTTCACAAGCCGACAAGAGATCTTTGTCAATATCAACGACACATATGATGTTCTCATGAATGATAAGATGTGCAGGTTTGAGATAAGGACATACCTCTTCAACGAAGAGATTGCATGGATCCTCAAGTGCGAACTTGAATCCGTTTAGATGTTTCTTAGTTACGTTGTATATGATTGAGGTTGGATGAGTTAATTTGGTATAGAGTGGATCATTTGTTGGAGTAGTGTTGTGATTGTTAATGGATTTTAGAGACCATTCATTGTTGTAGAAACAATGTCCTTCAAAAGGAATATCAAGTAGCGTTCCAAAATCCCGAAACGATGCACCAACACGTTTTACATTTATTTTGAATAATATGATCCAAAGATTACCTACTAGATTGAGTTCAAATGTTTGATAAAACTCTATTATAAATTTTGGATATAGGTTTCCTTTTAAGTGAAGAAGAGTTTAAAATCCAACTTTGAGTAGGTTCTTTTCTAAGAGTCCTTTGGAATCAAATGTTGTGTCAACAACTCTTCCTTCATGGATAGGTCGACAAGGTAATTTTAGATATGGCAATTTTTTAGAACTAATGTGAGTTTTTGTGCATTCGAGTTCTTCTTGAGACATTCTGTAACAATCTGCATTTTCAAGCCATTCTACGTCAATAAATATTCAACTATTTATTTTAAACTTTTACGCGTTCACTTTTAATTTCAATCGTATAGTAAATCGAGTAAACTAAAAATCAACACTCAACGTAAATCGACATCAAACAAATAAAAATTTACATCAAACAAGTGTTATATTATTTTAACAAAGATAATTTATAACTTTTCACTTTTTATTTTTATTCATTACATAAAACGTTTACGTTTCGCAAATTTAAATCTTCATTTTTTGCATAATATGAATCAAATGATATATACCTACTCTTAGTGATTTCAGATGCTTGATATAAACTCGTATATAAATTTGGAATATAAGGTTCCTTTTAAGTGAAGAAGAGTTTAAAATCCAACTTTAAGTAGGTTCTTTTATAAGAGTCCTTTCGAATCAAATGTTGTGTCAACAACTCTTCCTTCATGGATAGGTCGACAAGGTAATTTTAGATATGACAATTTTTTAGAACTAGTGTGAGTTTTTGTGCATTCGATTTCTTCTTGAGACATTCTGTAACAATCCGCATTTTCAAGCCATTCTACGTCAATAAATATTTAACTATTTATTTTAAACTTTTACGCGTTCACTTTTAATTTCAACCGTATAGTAAATCGAGTAAACTAAAAATCAACACTCAACGTAAATCGACATCAAACAAATAAAAATTTACATCAAACAAGTGTTATATTATTCTAACAAAGATAATTTATAACTTTTTATTTTTATTCGTTACGTAAAACATTTACGTTTCGCAATAAATTACATTTTTGCATACATGTAAATTATTCTACCTATATACACTTAATCAAATACTCACAATTATACCCAATACCCAAAATTTATAAAAACTCTTTCATAACATACCACATAGGGCCGGTTTTAAGTTAATAAAACCAACACAAAAATAAGGTCTAAGTGGTTTGGAAAATTACCATGTGCTTTCTTACACAAGTCTTACAAATTGCAAGTAACCAAGTTTAGACACATTAACCAATGGATAATAGCCCCCTAAATGTTCCCATCCTATTTCCCCCACTCTTCTCAAACCGCCTCCCCCCTCTCTTTGGTCCATGGTTTTGCTAAGTGGTATATAAGATATTTTGTGTATAAATAGGTGCTTGATTCTAGTCTTTCACACACACATATCAACTAGCAAAAATCAAATATTATCTCTTGTTCTTACTAAAAACCTACGACTCAAAATAGTAACAAAGAAAGTTTTATAGTTTCCATTTCTACAACAATACAAGTATACAAGATTGACTAAGGGTTTATTCTAAGGTGTATCAAGTTAGTTTTCATGTTAAGGGTTTTATTTTGGAAGCAAGGGTTATACACATTAAGTTAGGGTTTTCATAGGATTAGTGTGTTCATCATCTTCATTTTCACTCAAGGTTATCATAAAAACCCTATACTTTCATTCTAATTATTTTATTCATATACATACATATTTATTATCTTGTTAAATCACCATCTAGCTATTATTTTATAAAGTTTATAAAATAAAACAAGTTTATACATAATCAAGAAAATACATATTCATGGTGAAAAGGTATTTAAAATATGTTAGAATGCAAGAACATATTTTATTTGGTATATTACAAGTATTGAACAACTTATATAATTAATTGTTGAATTAATTATTACAAATTTATTTATATAGTTTATAAATAAATAATTGTTTTGGACATTTTATTTGGACACATTAGACATAAATACATAGACATAAATTAGAGGACTTAAAGTATACTATTGATGTGATATTATTTAATTTAAAAGTCTTGTAATAATTAAAGTTATAAAAGCAATTATATATATATATATATATATATATATATATATATATATATATATATATTCGAACAGATTGTATAATCTGGAAAGGCACAAATTTTTATGTAATATATAAACTTAAGATTATGATAGTACACTTCAAGTCGATTCCGAATATATAAGAAACTTAAAAACGGAGTTAAAACAAAGGAGATATGAATTTTACGACATTTCGATAATTAAATATATAAAAGTATTTTTATGTATAACAGTTTATATAAACTGCCACTATACAGATTTTAATATAATTTGTAGACATAATATTTTGATAGATCATCTCGATACAAAACCGTGGATATAAAGAATGCGCAAAACAAAGTTAAATCGAGAAAGTTATGAATTTTTAAAGATTTCGAGAAATATACAAATTCTCACAGCTTTTATAAAGTTGTGAAAAACTGTGGAAAACTGCAAATTTCAAAATCGGTGTTTTTGAGGGCTTTCGGGTCTGATACGGCTAAAGAGTAAAACTACAAACTTGTTCGGAAAGATGTTTTACTATAAATATCTAGTTTTCGAAACCTAGAAGTCCATAAATTGTGAACTAGACATCAAAGAAACCAGATAACTTTTATATAAAATTTTCTGCACCATTTTCCTGACATGAATAGTGTTGGTTCATTTAGGCTATAAGAACCTTAGAAAATATTTTAGCATTACTTGTATAATATTTATACGCGGTTTAAAACCTTATAAATATTATTTTATAAAACATTTGAGCTATATATATCGTGACACTTTATAAATAATAAGAATATTAATTCAAACGATATCGACAATAATTATTTATCGGACAAAGGTGATATCCTACAAAGTACATACACTTGGACATTAAATAACAAATGTAACTTAAACATTGTTTCAACTTTTATAAATTAAAACAAAAATTAATAGGTGGTGATATAACTTGATAATTTACATTGTTTACATACATTACACTTATATGACCTATAATTAATTAGGTTGCATTTCGGCTATTTGTGACGTTATTCTTTGTTGATTGTTGCTACTGTAGGATATTGGAAAGCATAACACAATCGAATGACTAGTGGATTAGCCAAGTTCTAGAGAGAGAAAGTGAGAGAGAACTTTCTAGTGAGAGAAAATGAACTTGTATTATGTAAATGACTAACCCGCATCTTCTTTGGCATGGAAGAGGCTTATATAGTAACAACAAAAACTGGCCATAAGGCCTTAGTAGTGGGCTTACACGTTGGGTTTAATACTCGGCCCATTACCGAATGTTATACATTAACTACTTAACTACGAGCAACAATAAACGGTAAAATACACGGGGTGGACGAAAGTCTTTTTTTAATTATCGAACCAATCTCCCCCTAAGGGGAAGGTCACCCATAAAATACTAAAATTAAGCTTTGTATATGTTGATCTTGTATTCTGCTCGTGTCTTTGATTCTTCATGCATTGATTGCTTTTGTACATAATGTAGTGATCTTTGAGTTAGTTCCTTTTATACTTGTGTTGATCTTTGAGCTTTCTTTGAGTTCATCAGCCACTATGGAAATTCTCTTAATCATCCTGGTTGTGGTATTGACTCCATGTAGTGTTGTTGACCTTCGGGGACGCGATATGCTCACACTTTTATGGATCATTATAGTAGCATCAAAGTTTGCGAAAAGCTGTGTTGTTGGTCTTTAGTTATCATGATGTTCTTTGATTAGGAACTATTAAGTGTGAGCTATTGGGTTGTGAACTTGACATGTTCTTGACATCAGCTCCACGTCGGGAGATCTCTCCTGCAAGTAATGTTATGTGATTAACAATAATGAAAGGTGTCTTTGTTCACTTTCGTTGAATAAGGTTGCAAGAACCACGGTTCCCCGTTATTCAGTATAAATACTGCCTGTGATCAGGTAGAATTCCGAAGAATCTCCTTGACAGGGTTTCGCAGCTGCGCTAGCCGTTCTCAAACCGGAGCGTCTCAAAGTAGACAAAGCACGGAGTGAGTGAACCAGTGAATTAAAAATCCACTGATTAATGAAAAATTGATTTGAAAGTCAATCGCGTGTCACTCAGAAAAGAGTTTTTGTGACACATCGACGGTTTTATATCATAAAATCAAATTTCATCAGAAACACATTTGTTTTGAAAGATATACACAGTCAATGTGCTCGAAAATCAGTTGTTGAGCACATCGAAAGGTTTTTCAAAAACTATTCGTCAATTCACTGCCTGGAACAAGTTTGATTCATAAAGAATCGCACCATCGTTGCTTTCCATTTGTCACAAGTTTGATCCATAGTGGATCTCACATGTCACCTACCAAGAGCTTGTTTGATGTTGGCTCTAGAAGGATTTCCATCTTCATTGTGAGTACTTTCGTATCACTCGGATGTTCTGGCAATACCTCGAGGATAATGCGTAGGACTCTTAGAATCTTTACTTGTTGTCACAGTGTGTGATGAACAAGCATAGTTTGTATTAGTGTCCTAACGAGATTTATGGATGATCTCATGGCTCTAGACTCAATCGTGCACATTTGGTTTTTAGTAGTCGGAGGCTGGAGCAGAGTGCCACCTTTTCAATATCGTCTAACTCGGAGTGAGAGAGACGATAGAAATGAGTTGATCTCCGTGAGAAATGAAACAAGAATCCTTTGAGGGATCTTGAGTGGCTAGGAAGGGTTGTGCAGCGTATCACTGGGTCCATGATACTTGTCTTCAATGTCAGCAATCAACCATGTGATTCTGACAGCATATGTAGTGACCCGGTTTCTGCCTAATGTCAAAGGAGGGCTGCTTTCTTTTCACCCTTTATCTTAACATTTCTTTTTCATTCTTCAACCCCTTCAGTGCTTACCGAGACTTCATTACTAGTACCTTGTTGGGTGTGTTCCAGTACTAGCTCCATCTCAGTCCGCACTATTCCCTTATTCTCACATTACTTTTTTTGTAATCATACCTAAGGACTTCTACACTAACTAGTGGATTGTCCCTGGGTAGATCCCTCCGGCTCTGGTAGGATCATGAGAACATGTACCTAACCTTACCATCCTTATAACTCCGATAAAGTAAGTACATGGTCGGTCTTTTGGTATAGTTCACTTCGCCATAAAACTAATTGAAAAATCAATCAAGGTACTTGTGATATAGATATCAAAGCCATTGTACCTTGATTGTTTTGATTATTTAGAAACGCTCCCCCTCAACAAGTGCGTTGGTAATCGAAATTGTTTGGCACAAGAAGGGAGGACTACCTGCTTGAGTCTTAATAGATCACATTTTTATCAGATTTAATATTTAAATCACATTATCTCCCCTGATCAAAAATTTCAAACCCTTTGAGATTTAGGATCTCAATTGATTTAAATATGTTAGAAAATTTTAGGAGAACACGTGGTCTGATTAAATACAAGCCGATATTAGAACCTATATATGCTCCCCCTCAATTGATGAGGGATTCTGTTAGTGTCAGTTATGATGATTTTATAAATGATTTAGAGTTTAACGAGAAACTCATGAAAAATTCATAAACTGACATATAACACTGATAACTACACAACTAAATAATGTATAAAGTTTACAATATAATACACATGATATTGACCTTTTAATTAGAATGACGATATCATTCCGTTCTTTGAAGAAGTTTGTAGTCAATATCATGAACACAACCACCAACAAAGCATTCTAGATTCCGGAAGATCCTTCTTGTCTTAGTTGCCTCTCAATAGCCGCTATGAACTCTTTGCTCCTTGTTACGTCCTTTTGAGTCTAGAATCGCGTATTCATACCCGGATTGAGCCGCTTGACCTTGAATTCCTTGACTCTGTAATCTAGTGCTTCCAAAATACGTGTCAATGTCCCATCACTAAACTTGTATATCTCATTGAACCTCATGATCTTTTGGTCATTGTTGTCTACCGGGAACACTACTGCTCGAGGAGACTCAATGATGGTATAATCATGCTTGAACTCGTAGCCTGTTGCATCCTATCCTGGTTTGGTGAGGTTCAACTGTGTCTGGTAGCTTTCAATGCTAAGTTGAAAGTCTTTAACCCGCTATCGAATCACCAAGTTTCGGGTCCATTGCTTGACAGTAGTAGATAGCATCCGTTTGTCTAAACCAGGAAGATGACCGAGATGACCTTGTAGAAGAAGCAGATTCAGGTCATCAAATTCACTGGGATATAGGTTCTTGAAATCTTTTTCCGCAATCGTGTGTTCTTGGAAGTCAGCTCTTCGAAGGACAATTTTGCTCAAGTAGTTATACCCGTATCTTGAGCATGCTTTGATTCCAACGACACTAAGAATCCGCATATGTGTTCTGACATCTTTTCGACGCGACAGAGAATCATGTCTGTTAATATAGAACTTATGTCGATTTAACCACCGGTGAGAGATGCCATATTTTGCACTTATATCATAAGTACACACATCATCAATCCACATTTGTTCCGGCACTAGCAGTTCAAGCCCAAAGTCAGGATAACTAGCAGCCTTCATCTTGGAAATCGATAGTGTAGGATTGCTTCCCTTGCTGCCATATCTCAAATACTCCAAGTCTTTATTGAAGAAGAATTATGGTTGAATAGTGACATGACCTAGAGGACCACCGAGAGACAGTGGTCGGTTGACATCGATTCTGACATGATCTCCTTCTGGATTCGTCCAGTCAATCTGAGCTGTGAGCATCTTGTGACACTCCTTCATCTGGAACTGAAGGTGAATGACATCTGGATAGAAGACTTTAACAACTTCATAAGCTTGACCTTCGAAATCTGCTTGTGTAAGCGTAGTCTTGTTCACTTGTCGGCAATACCATTTCAAGAAAGTCGTCATGTCTCCAGTCTTTGCAAGTAATGAGTTCTCAGCAGGGGTTTCATAAATTGAAACTAATGTAGACGCCCAGTTGTTCTCAATATCTGAAACATTAGAAGAATGAATGGTCCAAGCAGGTTCAGGAGTCGCTGGTCTTTCCTCTTCAGGTAGTGGTTTCCACCAGTCTTGTCTCGAGTTAGCTTTTGGTAGGTTCTCGGAGTCTTCATCATCAGACAAATGTACCTGCTCGTCGGGGATGGAATCATCTTGCATCAGAGAGTCGCTAGGAGATAACTCTTGAGCTACCGTAAAACCAGTTAACTCGAATCTAATGTCAGATGTAGTCCAAGTCATGGATTAATGTGTAGAGACCGCAGGCTTGGACGAGCTTAGAGCCTTACTACATTGTTGTTGAGCAGATCTTGATGTACCAGTAGATGGAGGAGGAAGAGGTGGTGGCAACTAAGAGGATCCTGATGCACCTGAAATACCTGAAGCACCAGATGCACCTGCTGGAGGAGGTGGAGGTGGTGGCGGAGAAGGTGGAGGCCTAGAAAGAGTTCTTGGAGCTGCACGCTTCTTTCTTTTCTTCTTGCGAATGTTGATTTGACTAATCTAGCTCCAATGACTTCTGCAGAGCCTCATACAAGTCATTGTGAGCCTCATGAGCCTTGTAGGAGTTGTCTTTAAACATCCGTTGTTGAAGTATTTCTTTCATATCAACTATGGGCAGATCCCTGAAGCGAGCTCGAAGTGGAGCTTGCATTGCCCAGTCTACTGCATCAGTGACTATCTCATCAACTGCTTGGCTCACCTTGTAGGGAATGTTGAGATTCTCCAAGTTGTACATCCGGGTCTCTTGTTTGTCCAACCTTTCCTCCAGGGCTAAGTTGTTTTGTATCAGATCTGCCATATGTTGTTCCAACTCACCTATGCAACATACTAAGATCGGATCTACGGTGATTTGTTATGGTTGAGGAGGTGGTGGAAGAGATGTTGTTGTTGTGATTATTGAGGTTGTTGTTGTTGATGTTGGTAGTGGAGAGTCGGATTGCATCGTCGTGAGATCAATAACCGGAGTGGTCATTGGGGGAACCGAAGAGGTGTCTTGATGAATGGGGACTAAAACCATTGACTGAACCTCTGTTTCAGCATTTGTTTTCCCTGATTCTTCTTCATGTGGTTTCTCCATGAAAAACTGATCAGTGAAGCTGAGATCTTTATCAAGGTTTTGCAGAGAAGACAGGGTTCCTGTAGAGCTTGCAGGTTCTTCTAGAATCACCCGATCTTCAGTTGGCAGTTTGAGGTTCTCCTAAATATTTGGGTAAGCAGTTGTGGTAAACTCCTCATCCATTTGCTCTGGTTTTTTCTGAGATGAAGCATCATTGCCCTCTAAGTTCATGTGTTCACGGTTTGGTCCAGCATGAACCCCATGACTTGGTTGAGGTTGAGACTCTGCAGCATCACCAAGGTTTGATCCAGCCTGGCCTTCATCTTGTATACTAGGGTTTGGTGACCTTCATTTTGTTCACTAGGGTTTGGTCAAGTCTGGCCTTCATCTTGATTTCCAGCATTGATCACAGTCACTTCCTCATCTGATTCTGTTTCACTTTCAGTCAGAGGTAGCTCAGCATCCAAGGAAGGTGAGTTAGCCTATCTAGTAGGTTCAATGTGCATGGGAGGGCGCCTTTGAAAGATAAATTGATCTACAAGGCTCTTTTTCGTTGTAGTCTGAAGGGTGAGTAGATCGTGAGCAGCTTGTTCATCAACGACTTTTTCTTTCCCATTTCCTTGTACCTCTGGAAGCGGTTGATATTTCCCAGAGTCAGGCTCCCTCAATACCACCGGACGAGCTGGTCCCTGAGTTCGTTCTGCTTGTTCCTTTAAACTTAGTTCCAGGGCCCGTTGAAGATCAGCTTCTTCATCAGTATGGACAGGATCCTCAACAGGAACACCTTCATCACTGGGCTTATCAACCAACTTGAGTAGACTTTTTGGCTTGCGTCTTTTTCCTACTAGTCCACCCTTTGATCTTTTTGCTGGTGAGGGTTCATCAGGAGTTTCCTTAACCCGTTTTCGTTTCTTTTCTGAGACCGCTTTAGATGGTTGAGTAGGTACTGGTTTGGGTTTAGGTGGTTGAGTAGCAGTGGGCTTTGGTGCCTTGTCACCAGCGGGTTTAGTAACCTTAGCTGCCTTGGGTTTAGTGACCTTGGTAGCATTAGAAGACTCTGTTGCTCCTACTTCCTCAGCCTTTCCACGTTCTGCATCTAGAAATTATTAAGTAGTATGGTGCTCCTTTAATTTCATCAGTGAGTAGAGCATCAGGTATCGCCATGCCAAATATTTCTCTACCATCTTTCCAACAAAATTGAGAGTGTTCAGAATGCTTTCCTCATGTAAGTAGTGAAGAGGCGACCCAATCCTTGGGTGAATGTTGTGCTTGGTTCTCAGATGATGGATGATCAGTTTGGTGAACCTAACACTTAGAATGAGCAGATGAGCGGTCTTCTTCTTTCTACGTGCAGCCGTAGCTAGATTCTTCCTGTCAGTAAGAAAGGTTTGTATAGATTGAAAAAACTCTTCCCAGATCCTTTCTGCATAGTCAATGTTGGAGCGATGAATGATACCCCAAAGGATCTGAAGCACATGATGTCTTGGCTTGTCATATCCAGTAGTTTTACTTGTAAGGCACATGTTAATCATGGACAAGACAACTCTCCATGGTTGATAGAGCGCATTAACTGACATGGCAAACACATTTCTGAGCGTACTAGGGTATCCCAAAGTGTTGACATATTCAATAACTGTATCACTAGAAGGCGGAGCCACAAAAGGACTATTGTCATTGGTTGGAGTGATATCAAGTGCATCTCTGAGAAGATCTTTGTGAAGATTGAACCATTGCTCATCCTACTAACAACTGTACAACCCAGTAGATGTGTTGAAACACATGGTATCACAAAATTGCTAAATGTAGATAGCAGGAATCGTAGAGGATGCCGTGAAGGCCCTAAAGAAGTTGGTGTTCTTTAGTAAGGCCACAACAATTGGGAAGATAGGATTCCTCTGAGGCTTGTGTACATCGAGTACGCAGTTGCTCTTGCCGATGGGCACCCACTTGCTTAACGGCAATATCTGATCATCCGTTCTGGTCGGTGGTGCGACAGCAGGAGCTTGTTCCACGGGAGCATCATTCGCAGGAATGTTCAAGTCAGCCATAATATCTGCACAAGTAGATCCAACAGCAGGACATACATACAAATATATGATGTTAGATGGGAGCAATTGCTCAAAGGGATGTCAACCTTGGAATAGATTGACCCAAAGATATTTGACAAATCGCTAAACCAATCTAATGACAACTCGCTAGATGATTCAATTAATGATCATCAACTCGCTACAAATAACTCGCTAGAACATACTAATAGAAACACTTAACTCGCTACCAAATTGGAAAATTTTGAAATAGAGGGTTAAATATTATAATTAATAAAAACTTCACTAACTCGCTAGGGGGTAGCGAGTTGCCTGCACTTAATTAAATAAGAGATGAAATTCAACTCGCTAATGACAACTCGCTATGAATATTCTTATTAAAATACTTAACTCGCTATTAAATTTGGAAAATTTGAAATAGCGAGTTGAATATTTTAATAAAAATAAAATCTTCATCAACTCGCTACAGGTTAGCGAGTTTCCTGTTCATGATAATATAATATCCTTAACTCGCTAACACTCATTACAACTCGCTAATACGCAACATTCGCTACCAAGAAAAGATCACTCAACTCGCTACTTAGAATTATCACCTAACTCGCTACATAGCACAAAAACAATTCGCTAAGGCCTAACATCACACAATGGGCAAAGGGGATCAGGAATCATTAAACACTTAGCAACATTCATTAATGACAAACACAAACAATCAAAGATTTTTGACAATAGAAGTTCAAACTATATCACGAAACATCATCAAGACATCAAAAATATGAAAGGGGAATCAAATCAAATACAAACGAGGCATCGTACATACGTTCAAAGCAACTCCCAGCAATTAACTCATCAATCCAAACACAAACAAGGATTTAGATGATAAACTAGTCGAACCTATTGATTTTTGAACGATTTAGTGTGATTTAACCTACCATGTTTTGGATCTAAGGTGATTACACGATAGGAAACATAAAACAGAAGGTACCTTAGCAATGATAAACACAAAAATCAAGAATCAATGAAGTTTCAATCCAGCGAGTTGCGTATGAGATTTTTGAGAGAAAAGTTTGACTAGGATTTTGATGGTTTGACCAATAACAACTCGCTAAGTCCTTTTAAACCTTTAAAGTTTCACCATTTGGCAGATTTGGTCCCTAAACTTCCTAAGTCCATTACATTGTGGTTTAATGTATTAATAAGGTTCATACAAGTTTCAGATTTGGCACACATGGTCCTTGTAATTTCATAAGCCTAGGAAACATTTAGCAAATTGCACATAAGTCCCTATACTCACAAATTATTGACAAATTTGGCCCTTTGAGTTAAAAATAAATTTAACTCCTCTTCAAGATGTAACCCCGTTAAATACAACAACCTTTTATTAATTAATTATTTGATGAATTAAAATGCCCGTTAGTTGTCATAAATTTGAACCACACTCTCCCCCTCAAACAATGACCCGTTTTCTATTTAAAGAGCTGTAGTCGTTGATTGAGTGTCAAATTTTGAAAAATTCTAGTCCGATTGATTTTCAAACAACATTTTCCACCGAGTGAAACACAAATAATTTTCTGAAGAATCATAGACGGAAAATTATTTGGATAAAAAGAAGACTTCTCTTCTTTATCAAGAAATAATGCACTGAAACGTATATTAGATCGAGGGTGCACGGATATGAAGTAATCCATGCCCGGGAGAACTTAATCACCCGTTGTCAGGAACAACCGTCTTTTTGGCGACATGCTTTCCTCATTTTGAAAAACGGGTTGCAGTCTGAAATAACTGCAAGCCATAAAGACATGTTTTGAAAAGTTTGAACTTCCGTTCGAGCTTCATTTAAAAACCCGTGTCATTATTGAATGACATTTCTAGGTCCGTAAATGTTATCGATAAACGGAAGACATGTCGTGAAAAACTATTTTTTGATTTTTATGGTTTTTGTAGGTTTTATGGTTTTTTTTTCTTTTTTGATTTAAGCTATATACATATTTACATAGGATATAGGAGGACCATCCTTTACTCCTCTTCTCCTTCCTGAAGACGTTTAAGGGTTTCCGGAGACATACTCTTCATACCAAGTCGCGGGAGTAGAAATTCGAACCGCTCTCTTGGTATCCGTCGTCACGAAGTACAATTCAACCACGCCTTTCTCAACTTGCTCTCTTATAAAATGGTGTCGTATTTCAATGTGCTTAGACTGGGAGTGCTGGACATTATTGCATCAGAGAGTAGTAGCACTGCAATTGTCACAATACAGGGGAATCTTCTTGAATGCAAACCCGTAGTCTGTAAGCTGTGATCTCATCCAAAGTATCTGAGCACAACATCCAGACATGGCAATGTATTCAGCTTCTATAGTTGAGATCGCAGTACTCTTCTGTTTCTTTGATGACCAGCTGACTAATTTATCTCCAAGGAACTGAGCACTTCCTGACGTACTTCTTCGTGTGTCTTGACAACCTGCATGGTCCGCATCTGCATAGGCCGTTAGTGCCATAGCGGTGTCTTTCGGATACCAAAGACCCCAATTAATGGTTCCTCTGAGATACCGAAAGACCCGTTTAAGAGCTTCAAGGTGCTTTTTGGTAGGCGATGCCTGATACCTAGCACACATGCATACAGCGAATACAAGGTCGGGTCGGCTGGCAGTGAGATACATTAGGGAGCCGACCATACTACGAAAGCGAGTCTGGTCAACTGGAATCCCTAAGGGGTCCTCATCCAGTTTGAGTCGATCCACCATGGGTGTATCAACAGGGTCACACGAATCCATCCCAAATTTCTTTAATATTTCAAGAGCAAATTTTGATTGATTAATAAAAATGCCTCCGGGATTTTGAGAAACTTGTAAACCTAGGAAAAAAGACATTTGTCCCATCATTGACATTTGAAATTTAGAACTCATCTCATTGGAAAATATGTCACACGCTTTAGGGTCGGTCGAGGCAAATATGATATCATCTACATATATTTGAACAAGAAGAATATGTTTGCCTGTTTTCCGAGTGAATAATGTCGGATCTACTGCACCCTTGGAAAAGTTGTTGTCCAAAAGAAATTGTGACAAGGTATCATACCACGCCTGAGGAGATTGCTTTAAACCATACAAAGCCTTCTTTAGACGATAAACATGTGTCGGATGGTCTGGATCAACAAAACCCTCTGGTTGACTAACATAGACTTCTTCCTTCAACTCGCCATTAAGGAATGTTGTCTTGACATCCATTTGATAGATGGTCATATTTTTACTGGCGGCATTAGCGATGAAGATTCGAATAGCCTCTATACGTGAAACCGGCGCAAATGATTCCTCAAAATCAATACCCTCCTCTTGTCAATATCCCTTGGCCACCAACCTAGCCTTGTTCTTCAGAACATCACCATACTCATCAAGTTTAACTTTATAAATCCACTTGAGAGCTATAATCATGACACAGTCTGGTTGAGGTACTAATTCCCATACTTAAAGCCAATCAAATTCGTGAATCTCATCTTGCATAGCTTGAAACCAGCAATCTTTAGTTATTGCAAATTTGAAGTTCTTGGGCTCGACTTTTAACAGTACAGAGTTATACAAGCACCACAAGGCATTGGTTGCAAGTTGTTTTTTGGTAGATACCGGACGAGATGGGTTGCCAATAATATTATCTAGCGGGTGATCTTTGCTCTATTTCCCGAGATGATGAAGTGTTTGAGTGACATAAGAAGATTCTGCTGAACTAAGATCCCCGGATGATGATGCTTCAGAACT
Organism: Tanacetum coccineum; assembly: GCA_026074375.1. Taxonomy (NCBI): domain Eukaryota; kingdom Viridiplantae; phylum Streptophyta; class Magnoliopsida; order Asterales; family Asteraceae; genus Tanacetum; species Tanacetum coccineum. Next base: position 29,573 of record BQNB010015924.1, read on the forward strand.
AGGTTCCAGAGCAAACACGTTTACAAAAGGGATCATTGTCAACAGGAGGAAAAGGATTGTCTTCCCTGATGGTAGATTCAGCTGCAACGCCTTGATGAAAACTTAGAGATTGTAATGCCGAAGATGACGGTGAATGACTTGGAGAAGGTGCATCTTGATCAATGGTAGTAGATGAAGGTGTACCGGCTGAAGTGACTGAAACTGAAACTGCTAGAGCAGGAGAGACCGGTCTTTCAACACGAGTAGGTTCCAGGTATTCATCGAACATTGGTTGGAATAAAATCTCCAGTTCTTTATTTGTGGGGGGTACATAAGGTGCTGCAGGAACCGGATTTGGTACGAGCCCTGAACTTATCTGTCCAGGCATCAGAAAAGTAGGAGCGGGTCCTGTACTGAGTTGCACAGGAGCCATTTGCTCAGTCAGCTCATCGAATTGAACGTGAATAGTTTCCATAATTCGTCGGGTTCTTTTGTTGTAGATTCTATACCCTTTCCTGCTAGGTGCATAACCAACGAATATTCCAATATCAGCTGTTGGTTGTAATTTTCCAAGATCTTCGCTGTCATTTGTAGGGTAACAAAGAGCACCAAAGACACGGAAAAAGGTAAGATCAGGCTTCTTATCATGCACCAGCTCATATGGGGTTTTGTTATGAAGAGTGTGAATGAGGGATCGGTTTTGGGTGTAACAAGCAGTAGCCACAGCTTCTGCCCATAGAAACATCAGAGCCTTGGAAAATATCAGCATTGTCCTAGCGGCCTCTACAAGAGTACGGTTTCGTCTTTCGAAAACGTCGTTCTGCTGTGGAGTCATTGGAACTATCTTTTGGTGAGAAATGCCGACACGTTTATAATATGCAGTCAAATCTTTATTGACAAATTCTGTGCCATTATCGGTACAGATGTATCTAATAGTTTTGTTAAGACCTACTTGTATTTGCTTCAGAAATTTGATGACGACCTTTGGGGTTTCATCTTTCGATCTCAAAAACTTAACCCAAGTAAACCGAGAATAATCATCAACGATGACTAAGATGTATTTCTTCCCATTAATTGTTTGCACTTGTATCGGTCCACATAAATCCATATGAAGAGTATTAAAAACTTCCAAGTTGGTGTTTTTGGTTTTGGGTTTGTGGGTATGCTTTTTGCTCTTTCCTAGTTGACATGCGAAGCAAAGATGATCTTTCTTAAACTTCAATCTAGGTAAACCTCTGACTAAGTCCTTTCTTGCAAGGTCATTGATGGTACTGAAGTTAAAGTGGTTTAACGACGATGCCATAACCATGATTTGTTCTTGTAGGCCTTAGACAACAGGAAAATGGGAGAGGACTTCATCATGCCTTCAATCGAGATAGTGTATTTATTAGAACCGCGAGAACCTTTAATTAATTCAACACCATCCGTATCTCAAACGTAGCAAGAATGCTTCCTGAATGCAACTTCCAGACCAGAGTCACAAAATTGTCCAACATAAAACATATTGTGTCCCAGTCCTTCCACATAGTATACCCTGGAAATCACACTATCACCAATCACTTAATCTCCATAACCCATTATAGCACCAAAATGGTCATTCCCAAATCTAACTATCCCGATGAACTTATTCACGAAATTCTTGAGCCGCAAGCGATCCCCCGTCATATGTTTTGAGCAGCCTGAGTCCAAATACCAAAGGACGATCTGTACGACCTGCATTTGAAAACAGACGAAGATGGAGAGTTTGGAAAGTTAGATCCCCAATGTTGGTTGGGTTCCTGTTGGTTAGCATAAGTAATGGCCTGATTCTCGTTTTGCTTAGCAGGTGATACTTTGGGTTTAGTGAGCCTAGTTAAAGGGTACTGTTCTCCTAAAGTGAATATTCTGCCCATGGGTCTCCATTGATGACCAACACTGGTAAGCACTTTGCATATGGGTTTCCATACTTGCCTAACTTGCTTAATAGATTGCAAATAATCAACCACACACATATCATGATTTGCAGAAATTAAACATTTGTTACATGTTTGGCAAACAGAATCAGAATTCAAATTAATTACTGTTAGATATTAGAAAAAGTCTCGGTCACCCCGTGTATTTTATTGTTCAATATAGCTCGTAGTTTAATAGGTAAACGTATGACTTTTGGTATTGAACCGGGTACTAATACCCGGTGTATTGTAAGAACTATAAATATCTATTCCAACTTTGGAAGAGGTAAGCAATTATTCATTTTTACACACACTCTTTAGTGTGTATTATTTTCTCTCTCAACTATTCTCTCTCTCTAACTTTCTCTCTCTAGATCTCTTTAGATCTATACATGTTTGTGTGATTTCGGGAACCTACAATTGGTATCAAAGCCATGGGGTGGATTCGTGATTTATTCATATGGTCAAATAAGCTCAAATTCGTGGCTTATTTTTGAAGAAAAAAGCCCACGGCTCATTTTTGATTTTGGCTTATTTGGGGTTTAAAGGTCTTGTTGGACAAGTGCCAAATCGCATATTCTAAGAGTTTCCTGTGAGTGTTTAGTTTTAGTAACGGAAGGTAGAGACATTGATCTTTCTAAGGGTCTGTCAACCTTTGCGTTCCTTTATATTTCGCGAGGGTTTCTACACTTTCATAAGATGTCTTGTGATAATGTAGATAAACTTCCCTGTTGTTCCTAGTGTGAGGGGGAATTGGTTCAACATCTATAGCATACCTACCGGGTGCAAGAACTCTTGTTTTTACAGACTCCATAGTGTTGCATTTTAGATTTTCATGTGTTTGGGCTTTTAGATTTTCATTTTCAGTTAGCAAGGCCGTTGTCTGTTCTATATGCTTAGCACACGTGATCTTAATAGAATCGTACAATTCCTTGTAATGCTGTTTAACTTTTTCATTCTCTGTCCTAAAAAGATCATTTTGTTCTTGAAGAACGGTGACTTTTTCAGTTAATTGAGTGATCTGAAAATCTAAGGTCCTGAAATCAAGAGTACGGCTTGCTTCACTACGGGTCTCTTTCAATTGAAAGATTTGCGTTCTTAATTTTTTGATGGCGTTGTCCTTTCCTTGAATGGAGGCTTTTATTTTTTTCGATTACAAAGACTGAGTCAAAATTAGGAGTATCTTGAGTGGGTGGAGAAGGGTCATTTCCAAAACTTTCTTTAAGGTTTTGATACTTTAACTGTAAATTTAAGTGATTAACCTCAAGATTGGAAAAATGTTTTACTAATTCAGTATGATTATCTTTTTGAACCTTATCTCATAATTTAGAAAGCTCTGCTTCAAGTTCCAGACAACGTGTTTGAACAATGGTGTGGGCTTCATGCATTTAAGTAAATCTAGATATAATATGCTTAGAATTCGTTGTAATATAAAACACTTTTTTGGACAAGCAATCAGCAATTAAATTATCATTTGCAATAAGAAGATTTTTCCGCTCAATCTCATCATGCTTCCTATTTACAACATTTTGGTCAACTTCGGCTTCCAACTCTTCAAAAATGTCTTTCATTTCTTTAATTTTTTTAGTTAAAGCCTTTTGAATTCCCTCAAAATGTTCTTTAAGTGTTTTGAAAAATGGAATGACCTCGGTGAGGTAACATTCCTTGGTTTGTTCAAAACCCCTTTCCCCTTCAGTGAGCCCTGTTGGTGTAATTCTCTTTTTACAGCTTTTTTCAAATTCCAAAAAAGTTGTATAAGTGCAAAAATATTAATTTGCACTTGATTTTTTGTTGGAAGCACCCTGAGGACAAGCGTTGCAGGTGTATTTGGCGGATACACCGTCAACACTTTGATTGGTCTTGAGGCGGTGGTCTGCTTTTTGAAAGCTTCTTCTTTCATCTTGATGAGATCTTGAGACCAAAATATTTGCTCAGGGGTCAATTGCTTCTGTGGTGTGAAGGTCGCTAAATAATTCTCTTTCGAGTAATCAGGTGGTGCAATCTTAACCTTATGAGTCACACACTTAGGGTATTTCATTTTTTCATTCATTTTCCTCCTAGTGATTTCAGCTATCTCTAGGGTATCTTCTGTGTTCTGCACTAAAGCCGGGACATGATTGTTTTTGATAATTTCATAACCATTATATAGAGCAGGCTGAACTTGCTTTGCACGGGTGAGGCATAAAGGGTTCTTGTAGCCAATAGCTACCTTATTCTGTTTATTATAATAGGGCTTTGGTTTACACAACATGAGAACTGTTTGAAGAGACTGGTCTTGTTTGTATAATTTATCCTCGACCTTTTCTTTTAAAGCTTTCATGTCCAAAAATTCTTTAAGGTATTTGTTTTCTTTTTGTTTAAAATCCTTTTTCAAAGACGTAACTTCTTCTACCATTGACTTGTTATGGTTGATGGTAGAAGCAAGTTGCATTTTTACAGAATGAAGTTCCTTTTTCAAATTTTCTTCCTTAATATTACGGTTAGTGATAACTATTCTTAATTGTTCATCAATCTTTTGTTCTCTTTCCGTTAATTCAAACCTGGCCCATCATACAGTTCAACTTGCTCCTTATATGTTGCAAGTTCAGTAGTTAATGAATTATCAACTACTGTGTTCCGTGTTGTGTCAGAGACAGATTGGGCATGCGGTTCATGCATATCATTAAATATAATCATGTACGCATCATTTGGAACAGAAAATACATTACTTTGTACAACTGGCACTAGGAATGGCAATGGGCCGGGTTTGGGGCGGGGCGACCACTCTCTATCCCCAAACCCGATTAGCAAACCACGCCCCAAACCCGCCCCGATCCCCAATGGGGATCTTATCGGAGAGCTCTATTGGGGCGAGATGCTCCCCCAAACCCGCTCCGATCCCCATTGGAGATCTTATCGGGGCGACTTTACGAGCGCATTGCTCCACCAAATACACGCTGTTCTCCATTTATTATTATTTTTATGCCATATTTTTACAAATGTGATTACATGCAATAATATGAATAATCAAGAACCCACTAATAATATAATAACTAGTAGCGTTCATAAGTTTTCAAGAAATTATACATAAATAATTATAACCACGTTAAAAAAATCAAAACTTCTTTTAAAAACAATACACAAAAAAGTTTTTATTAATCACAACTTGTAATCTTGCAAAGATATGATACTACAAAAATTTGATAATATTAGTTTATTACGTAAATACTAAGATAACAATATATGAAAATAATATATCGATATGTATGTATAGTTTTGGGCAGGGCGGGTTGGGGATGTTATGCCCCGTCCCCGCCCCGAACCAGATAAGGATCCCCGTTAATTCCCCAAAACCCGCCCTGTAACCCGATAAGCATGCCCCGCCCTGCCCCAAAAACTTCGGGTTTTGGATTTCCCCATTGAGTTTGGGTTTTTTTGCCATCCCTAACTGGCACTGTGTTGTCCTTTACATACTGATCATACGGAATCATATTACTATCACTCGTATAATTAACATGTGAATCAACAACGTAGTTTGGTTGTACCTCGTCATGCATCTCGTGTTCTTCATGATGTTCACAAACAACATCCTGATAGTGATCATGGTCGTGTACCTCAGATAGAATGTCCGAATCATAAGACGGACCAGCTTCATCATAAACAGGATATGCGGATGATAGATTAGCCATGAACATAGTCTGTGCCGTGGGAGCCTCATCAACATCATAATCAAAAGCATCACAGTCACCAGCTTGAAACACATTATCCACATTGAGTGCTAAGTCCTGAACAGGTTGCTCATCCACATCTTCATCAATAGCGTTGTCTTGTCCACCTGCAATAAACAATAACTGCTCTTCATCCAATGCCACCCCGTTCTCCTGAGCTTGCATCACCAACATCTTGTCTTTGAAGTATTCGGAGTTCTGTGGACGCTTGGGTTAAGTGCAGTTCCTTGCTATGTGGCCTATACCGTTGTAGTTTTAGCACTTAACCTGCTTTGCTTGACCTGGATTAGCATTCCCAACTCTGTTCTGAGCTCCCCCATAACCGGCTGCACCTGCACCACGTACATTGTTACCCTGTCCTCTATTCTTTCGACCCTGAACATTCTGAACAACAACCCTGCCATCTTGAACTGTGGCTTGGTTCCTAGGATTTGATGAATATCTTAGTTGATTGTTTGTTTGAGGAAGATATGTTTTGTATGATTGGGTGAGTAGGGCAAGTGTGTTGGTTAAGTTCTCAATTAAGTTATCCATTGAAGAGAGTCCTGAATCAAGTTGGGAGTTGTCAGCAAAGTGTGGTGGAACATATGTGGATGGTGGAGTTGTAGATGATTGTGAATAGTACTGTTGGTGTGAGACATTAGACATCAAAGCAAGAGGATCCACAGTGTGTTGAGTGAATCGATCCAACATCATTTTGTTCTCATTGGCATGTGCCTCGTGTTGCTTCAGGTAAGCATACAACTGATCATAGTTAGAGTCCCTCAATCCTCTGTTTAGTTTCACTGCTGTTACAAATCGACCCCATTCAGGCAACATGTTGTCCACAAACTTTGAGTTCAGCTGCATTCTGGACATGGTCATCTTGATGTTCCGCATGTCATTGATGAGTTTGGTAAACCGGACATAGTAGTCGTAAATGGTTTCTCCTTTGTTCTGACGAAAGTGTTTAAAGTCATCATACAATTGTGATTCTCGGTCTTCTTTGGTTAATTCTGAACCTTCCAGGAGCATCTTCACATTGTCCCATATGTCATTTGCATCAGTGTAATGATTGATGAGAGTGTAGATGTCCTTTGGTAACCCTTAAAGCAGGATGTTTGTTGCCCGAATGTCAGCGTTGTACCTTTCCTTATCTTCAGGTGAGAGGCCAGAATAGACTCGAGGTCGTTCTGGACCTAGATGTAGGGCACCTTCAGTACCTTCAGAAAGTGTTTCCCGAAAAGTTCCCATCTGAAATGGTCATTCATCAATCGAATTTAGGATATGCACGCCATTCTCTTTACCTCGACAATACAGACGATTGCGTTGTTTTCATTATGCAAAGTCAGTCCTATCAAGCATAGGTGGTCGGGTATCGGAACCGACACATTGGATGTCTTTCGAAAGATTAGCCATCTTAATTGATTGTGAAATGATTAAGTTGATCGAACAATGATTAGTGATTGTATATTAAAAGTGGTGATTGATTGTATGAAATGGTGAATTGTTGTTTAAGTTTGTTAGGATTACAGGTTGAAATTAGTCAATTTGAAAAGAGATTAAATGGACAGAGTTCCTGTTCACAACTCGCTAGAAAATTGTCTTCAATTAACATGACTCGCTATATGTAACTCGCTGGAAGAGAGTTGACAACTCGCTAGCAAGAAATTAAACTGACATACTTCATGTTCACAACTCGCTAGTATAAAGATCTTCAAAAACCTGTACTCGCTAGTCTTCAACTCGCTAGTATCCAACTCGCTAGTCTTCAACTCGCTACCTGCACAAGAAGACAACTCGCTGACACAGTACTTTCTGACACACAGTGTACTATGCTGAAAACTCGCTAGTACAATACCGTAACTCGCTACGAAGATCTTCAAACAGAGATTTAACTCGATGGAATGAAATTTTTTGGTTTTTCACCTAAAAACACCTAAAAATCACCCTTTTGAACGTTTTTGCCTGGTTTCTTTTGCACAACTTGGTACTAGAAGGCTATAGCAACTATAAAAACATAAACTTTAACATCACAAACGTCAAGATCAAAGAAAATCAAGAACAAGACTATAAGTCTTCAAAAACCAAACTTTTGATCAAAATTAACCAAGAAAACGCACACACAATCTAGCTAATCATCCCATGTGCTCTGATACCAATTATAGGATATTGGAAATCATAACACAATCGAATGACTAGTGGATTAGCCAAGTTCTAAAGAGAGAAAGTGAGAGAGAACTTTCTAGTGAGAGAAAATGAACTTGTATTATGTAAATGACTAACCCACCTCTTCCATGGCATGGAAGAGGCTTATATAGTGACAACAAAACCGGCCATAAGGCCTTAGTAGTGAGCTTACACGTTGGGTTTAATACCCGGCCCATTACCGAATGTTATACATTAACTACTTAACTACGAGCAACAATAACGGTAAAGTACACGGGGTGACTGAGTCTTTTTCTAATATCTAACAAACGAGTCTTGTATAGTTGTTCGCTGACAGCCACTCAGCGAGTAATAACTACTTATCCTAGTTTCTGTTTAAATCTAGACAGAGGCAATTGAGCTATCAATTGGCCCAACGCATATGGTGTTCATCCGGTTGAGAAATGCACGTGCTTATACAACAAAAAATGTGAAGTTTTACTGTAAAAGTTTAAGATATGAAGGATTAAACTTTAAACTCCAAAGTTACTTTTGACATATAATTTAGTGCAATACACAAACTCTAAGTTCTATAACAGTAAATATATAATTGAAGAATCAACAACATAGTCGAGCAATACATCGCTAGGCATGAATGTATCAGAGTACCTTGTAAGGATATAGGTTTCATATGATGATGTTGGCATGGTCATCAGAATTTAATAAATTTTAATGATCAAATGTAAAGGAAATATCAACTCTGCAAGGCAACTAGTTGTCACCCAACCAACACCAACAACAGATCTAATGTTGAAATTTGCATGTTATAATAGTAGAATAATATATATTTTGTTGATGCTTTTGTAGATAGAATCTGAATCGGAAGAGTAAAGCTTAAACTGTAGAAATATCCATCAAGTGTGTAGTGAAGGTGATGCTGAAGCCTGAAAGCATGGTTGTAAAACTCATAAAAGCGGGTCGACTACTTTGTAGTTAGTAGTCGGCCTAGATAGGGAATACTTAGATTAGAATATTTATATAAATTTCAAACTTATATGTCTAACATGTTTATATGACCATACAATTGTTTATAGGACTCTATAAATATGTTTAGAAAACTTAACATAGTTGTTTAAATACTTCAAACCTACTTTTACGGAGGTGACTTAGTTTTGACCGAGTTTGATCGAGTTTTGACCAAACTGATTTTGTTGGCTGATTGAGCTCAACTGGCATCGGTCACTGACCTTGTACCGATTACTCGGCCATGTAATCCAAGTTGTGCAACACTGACTGATTATGGACTTATTACCTAGATTCGAATCACATGCTTGAATGTAGATATAATTGTTAGCCTTTATACTTTATGCATGATAAATTGGACCTAAAATAATGAAATCACTTACCAAAACAATCTAAGCTGACAATAATCTCTTAGGGTATGTTTGGCACTAGTAGGAGCTGGAGCGGATCGCTAGAGCGGGCTACTGGAGCTGGTCTGGAGCATGTTGCTGGAGCTTATTTTTACATGCTAGTTTAACTAGCATTTCATTTAGTAGCTTATTTTTTTTACATGCTCCTTCAAGCTGTGTCAGCCAAACGATGGTATGTTATTTTTCTAAAAAAAATAAGCTCATGCTATGATAACCTCTGATAAGTTCGCGCGCCAAACATACCCCTGCACACCCAAGCATTCCCTTAAAGTTCAAAGACTAAATCAAATAATTGTGAAGCCATACATGTACTTTTAGTTGAAAGTACAAACTATGGATCTGTTGAAGCATTTCTTGTCGCAAACACAATTGTGTGCTTGGTTGTTGTTAGTCATTGTTGCAGACTTATTTTTTCCCTGAAAGTGGTTGCTTAGAATTTTGAAGTAAACTGACACAATTAACATTGCAATTTAAACCTTTAGGCTGCTCACTATCGTAGTGGGTCGCGACCTACTTATTCTGACGTCACATCAGCTTTCTCTCTCCGACGACCTACAGGCGACCTAGTGTCACTATGGGGCAGCCTTCATTATTTTTTTTAACTTAAAATTTAAATTTCATTCATAAATAAAAACATTACATTAATAATAAAAAACATTACATAATAATTGAAATAAAATAAAAACATTTCAATAATAAAGTTTTTCAGCTATTATTAATTTGCATTATTCCAAAGGTGTTCCACTAAATCGGCTTTTAGACTTAGATGAGTTGTTCTGTCGATTATCTCTTGAGTAACCTACATCGATTCTTGATGTGTTCTTACGGGATCATCATCACGGTGTTGTTCCTCTGGAAAAAACTCGGGAGATATCGCATTACCGTTGTCATGAATTATCATATTATGTAATATGAGACATGTGTACATTATATCCGATAGTCCACTTCGCGTCATCCCTCGAGCCGGATATTTAATTATCTTCTACTTATGCTTTAATACACCAAAAGCCCATTCCACATCTTTCCTTGCTGCTTCGTGCTTTGTCTTATACAATATTCATTTATGATCATTCGTACCTGGATTTTTAATTGATTTAATAAGAACGGACCATTGCGGATATATCCCGTCAGTAAGATAATATCATCTTTTATAAGACACGTTGTTAACCACGAATGGAACATCAGGTGCTCTCCCTGATTTGATTTCATTGAAAATAGGGGATTGACGTAAAACATTCACATTGTTATTCATCCCGGACACACCAAAGAACGCATGCCAAATCCATAAATCATTAGAAGCTATCGCTTCCAATAAAATGAATGGATCTGGCCTGTGATCACCCCTAGAAAATTGAGCTTTGAATGCAACTGGGCAATTCGCCCACGGCCAATCTGTATAATCAATGCTTCCTAACATCCCAGGAAACCCATGCTTTTCATTGTGATAAGCATAGAGTTTTTCAATGTCAGTATACGTCGGCTTTCGCAAAAACTCTTCACCATATAAATTCATGATGACCTTACAAAAGATTCAGAGAGAATCACGAGATGTTGTCGCACCCATTTGCAGATATTCGTCAAGAGAATCAGGAACGCATCCGTATGCCAATTGACGAATTGCGGAAGTACACTTCATTAATGCTGAAATACTACGTTGTCCCCTACAATCATATCTTTCTTGAAAAAATTGAGAAGCATCGGTTACTTCTCGAACAATTTTTGTAAATAGTCTTCGGCTCATCCTGAAACGTTCACGGAATGTTGCTTCGTCATACTGTGGCTGTTCGGAGAAGTACGCCATTACTAAACGATCATGAGCACCGTAACGATCCCTTTCTACTGTGGTTCGATGGACTTTTGGCTTTGACGCTTCATAAGCCGCTTGACATGCCTCCGTAAACATAGCAAGCTCGCTATTAACTTCATCTTCATCGTCTGAAGAAGTATCAAAAAATAGATCGGAAGACATTGTGTAGATTAGTGGTTTGAATGTGTGTGGAGAGAATTGTTGTTTGAATGTGTGATAAAAATGGTGAAGTGAGTGGGTATTTATAGTGTTAAAATTATTTAAATTTTAAAAATTAAAAAGTTTTTTTTATATATACAAAACAAAAACGTCATTTGAATATACACAACGACCGTTGTCGTTCTGACGACCATTAGAGGGTTTCAGTCTATGGCGTATCGGTCGCGACCGACTCCCCGCTATGGGGGCGACCGACTTCGATCGACGACGACTGAGTCGGTCGTCCGACCCATAGTGGACAGCCTTATTTCCACCAAACTAAAACCACCATTAAAAAGTCATTTTTGGGTTCTTCGGCCATCTCATTCTATACCAAATGCACAGAGGTAGGCCGGTGGTTACAGACTCTTCGAGAGCTGCTACCGGTGCGGTGATAAACATCCATCAAGTCATCAATCTTATCACAATCTAAAGATCCATCTCGATTCATAAACAATCTATTTGAAACATGGAAACTGAGGTAATTTCTTCTTTCCATTGTCTTTTTTTTGTTTTAATTAACAAAAGGGTTTTTTTATAATATTTTATTCAACCATTAACTTTTAAAGATTTTTTTAGGTATTTTTTAGGTTTATTTTACATTTATTTGAGTTTTATAAGTTTAAGTTTGTAATGAAATTTTCCTGAACTTTATTTAGGTAATTATTTATTTTTCAGTCACTAATTTTTTGTTGGATTTTTCGGGTTGTTATTAGTGTTAAAAAAATGTTTTATGATATGTAGGTGTTAATCTTAAAGTGGGAAAGTTGTGGTGGTTGGAAAGTTGTGACCTCATATTGTTGCATCAGGAAATGCGTGAGCGGGTTTGTGAACTGTAAGGTGTTATTCTTTTGAAATGTCCGTCTTAATTGTAATAACTTAGTTACGTATTTGGGATGTTTGTGATTCTGCTGGCCATGTTTTCAGGGCGGTTAATTTTCTCCTGAAATTATACCATTGATTATAAGGGATGTTTTTAATTCCTAACGTGATAACCTCAGCAGCTGTTTGTGTTAACTATACTAATTGGTTTATAGTTACATTTACAGCAATGAAGAACGATGATGGAAATTTGAAAGAAATGCGATTGGTAGGAGAAACACGAAGACTCAACAGAATTTGTAATAACAAAAGCGAAGGAAGAAGCAGCTGAGGCATTATTTGAGTTGCATTTGCTCCAAATACTTCATCATGGTCATCTTTGACACCAATAACGTGTAGTACTCCATCTGTTCTTTGCTCCAAATACCCTAATTTGTTTACTTCTAAACAACTAACCTGTACCAGACACGATAGTTTAAATATATGCAAAACATATTGTTTTTTTATTTCTGCTGATTGTGAATAAGATGAGATTTTCTTTGCTGTAAAGGAAAGCCTAATTAGTGGTTGGTTAGATGTGAAAAACGTTCTGGCCTTTTACCTAACGCGGTCTGTTAGATGAAAATTGTAGATTAGTGAAATGCAAAGGATAATACGGTTGTGTTCTGGCAAAGGAATAATTTTCGCAAACATCCTGATAAGACAATGTGTTGTTGATAAGTTAAAGGGTGCTTGGATTGAAATTTAGTTAGCTTATTCTTGTAGTTTATGGCTTATTTGTTTTTTTTTTGAAAAGTTCTATATTAAGAATATGCTTCTTAAACGTAATACTTTTCTTTTTTTTATTAGGTTAATTTTATCGTTTTGGTGCTACCATTTTTCTGACGTGAAGAACATATCAGGGTGAAGGTAATTTTGTTTTCATTTGTATTACAATTAAATAGAAGATCCAGTTGAGAAAAGTCAGTGTTGGGGAATTGATGCTTCCTATTTGTATTACAGATGATTTTTCACTTTTCAAGGTAATGGGCGTGATTCATTCGAAGAACGACATGACCATCTGCAAGCCCCAACAACCTGTCCAAAAGTGTCGCCTAAATATCCCTGAACGTAGAGCATTATTAACAGTGAGTGGCCTTTAAACAAAACCGATTCTTATTAATTTATATTTTGTACGACTTGCATTAAGGTTGACACCCTTAGATTTTCAGAAGTCGCGCAGAAAAGAAAAAAACAAAAACTTTGGTTTGCTCTAATTCGGTTATGGTTACTTTTGGATATGTCAAACAGAAACTGATTTTAGTAATGTTATTACTTGGGGCTTTTTTTATTGAAATCCGTATGTGATCAGAATATAATATGACAAATGGGTGTCTTTGGGATTACCTATTAAACTTGGTATTGTTTGTAGATTTTGATGCCACATATAAGACTTACAGGTGATGGAAAAAGGGGTGCGTTGGCGGTTTAGTCAATGGCGCTAAAAAAGCGAAGTAGGTCAATTTTCTTTAAAACAAATCTAGCGCATCCCCTGAAGACTGATGAGTACATACTAACTTTAGTATATTGTTTGCAGTGTTACTTTTGGATCATATGCAAGATTCGTATGGGAGATAGACAGTGACGAAGAGAATGATGAGAAAGGTGCACTGATTGAGGTAATACTCATCGTTTTCTGTGAGTCTTTAGAGTCAAGAATCTTTGAGGAATTAAATGCAATGATGAGTGTTCAATCAGTTCATAACCTCTTCTGGGCTTGTTGATGTCAAATTGGAGGGCTTTTTGTTTACTTGGTCTCATCCGTCAGCGACGAAAATGAGTAAGCTCGACCGATTTCTTGTTTCTGATGGTATTATTTCACTCTTTCCGTCTATTATAGCTTTGTGTCTTGATCGTCACCTATCGGATCATCGGCCGATTCTCCTTCGTGACATTCAATTGGATTTTGGACCAACCCCGTTTCGGTTTTACCATTCTTGGTTTAGTTACGACGGTTTCGACGAGATGGTGGAACAAAATTGGCGTTCTTTCTCTCATTCTGATACGAATGGAATGATCAGGTTCAAGAAGAAACTTCAAGAACTTAAATCAATCATTAGAATATGGATTAAGGATAAACGAGCTACCTTGTCTAATTTAAAGCATGCTATTGAGATTGAATTGCGTGATATTGATAAAGAGTTGGATTCCGGCTATGTCTCAGATACGTATTTGGCAAGGCGCCTTGAATTAAAAGGCCAGCTGCATGAAATTAAAGATAAAGAAGCCGCGGACTTTGTTCAGAAATCAAAAGTCAGATGGGCTATTGAGGGCGATGAGAATTCGAGATTCTTCCATGGGATTATTAATAAGAAACGATCCCAATTAGCGATAAGAGGGATCCTTGTTGACGGGTCGTGGCAGACTGAACCACAGGTAGTTAAGGAGGCTTTTCTCAACCATTTTGAGGCCCGATTTAAAAAGCCCATATTTGTTGGGCCTAAAATAAATTATCCTTTCCCAAACAGATTGTCGCATGACCAAGTGTTAGACTTGGAAAGGGAGGTTTCGCGTGATGAGATTCGATCGGCGGTTTGGAATTGTGGGGATAATAAGTCCCCGGGACCGGATGGGTATACTTTTGAATTTTTCAAGAAATATTGGGGGTTTATTGGCATTGATTTTTGTGAAGCAGTTGAACACTTTTTCAATAATGGGGCTTTCGCTAAAGGTTGCAACTCTTCGTTTATAGCTCTTATTCCTAAGATAATGGATGCTAAACTTGTCACGGATTTTCGTCCTATCAGCCTCATAGGATGTGTGTACAAAGTAGTGACGAAAATTTTGGCTAATCGGTTGGCGATGGTAATTTCGAATATTGTCTCTAATACACAATCTGCATTTGTTTCTGAAAGACAGATTTTGGACGGTCCTTTTATTATTAATGAAGTTTTGCATTGGTGCAAAAGAAAGAATAAGAAAGCGATGTTTTTCAAAGTCGACTTTGCAAAGGCCTATGATTCGGTCCGTTGGGATTATCTTATTGACGTTTTAGAGGCTTTTGGATTCGGCATGACATGGTGTCAATGGATTCGAGGATTGTGCTGTTTTGCTAAGGCTTCGGTCTTGGTTAATGGGAGTCCTTCTAGAGAATTTCAATTCCAATGCGGGCTTAAACAAGGTGATCCGCTTGCTCCTCTGCTTTTCATTCTTGTGATGGAATCGTTACATTTGTCCTTTAGTAGAGTGGTAGAAGCTGGGATATTTAAAGGTATTCGGCTTAATAACTCGATCTCTTTATCACATTTATTCTATGCGGATGATGCTTTGATTGTTGGTGAGTGGTCAAGTGATAATTTACGGGGCATTATAAACGTTCTTAAGTGCTTCTTTCTTGCTTCGGGATTACAAATCAACATTCATAAGAGTCAACTTTTAGGTGTGGGCGTTTCTAGACTTGACATTGAGGCTGCGGCTGCTTCTATTGGCTGTTCGATTATGGACAATCAATTTCGTTATCTTGGTGTTATGGTAGGTGGAAATACGTCTCGACACAAGTTTTGGGCAGATGTGGTGTCAAAGTTAAGGTCGCGTCTTTCTAAATGGAAGACGAAAACTCTTTCTATTGGCGGTAGACTTACACTTTTGAAATCGGTTCTTGGTGCATCTCCTCTTTATTGTATGTCTATTTTCAAAGCTCCTAAAGGTGTGTTAAAGGAGATGGAATCTATCCGTAATAATTTTTTTATTGGAGCAGACACCGCGGATAAGAAAATTACTTGGGTCGCTTGGGATAAAGTTTTAGCTTCAAAGAAAAACGGAGGTTTAGGCGTTTCGAGTTACTTTGCTCTTAACCGGGCATTGCTTCTTAAATGGATATGGAGATTTGTTTCTCAAGACGATTCGCTTTGGTTTCAAGTTATGCAAGCGATATATGGGCCTAACATCGACTCTCATTCAGTTCACTTGGCTTCGAACTGGTGCTCGATCCTGAGGGAAATGCAGACGCTTAAGGATAAAGGTTTTGATTTCTTATCCCTATGTTCTAAACGTGTTGGTGATGGCAATAATTCTAGATTTTGGTTAGATATCTGGAAAGGCGATATAACTTTACGTGACAAATTTCCTCGTATATTTGCGTTGGAGATGGACAAAACCATCACTGTTGCAGCGAAAATGGCTTCTCTAGTGGATTCTTCTTTTCGAAGACCTGTTCGTGGGGGAATAGAACATGTCCAGTTCAACGAGCTTCGATCATATATTGATTCGGTTACCCTCTCTAATTCCCATGATCGATGGATATGCAATATGTCTGGAGATGGCATCTTTAGAGTGAAAGATATTCGGAATAGTATTGATGATTTGATGTTACCTTCATGGCTTGAGCCGACTAAATGGGTAAAGTACGTTCCAATCAAAATCAATATTTTTGGATGGAGAGCTCGGCGTGATTGTCTTCCAACTAGGGCGAACCTTATTCGACGAGGGGTTTATATGGAGTTTAGCAACTGTCCGATTTGTGGTTTATACGTGGAAGATACGCATGTCATCGTCTTCGTTATGGGATTCCATCATCAGAACTCTCTTCAATCCAAACTCGATCAAACTGCCAAGATTTCAAAATCAGTTTTTATTACTAATTTTTCCGAGGAGTGTACAAGCAAGGATCTGTGGAAGGTATGTAATGATTACGGAACAGTTATAGATGTGTTTATTCCAAATAAAAGGTCCAAATCAGGGAAGCGCTTCGCTTTTGTTCGATTCATTAAGGTTTCTAATTTGGATCGTCTGGTAGAGAACCTTAACACTATATGGATGGGACGTTTTCATCTCTCTGCTAATCGAGCTCGGTTCGATAGGCCAGTTGTATCCCCTGCTCCCAAACAGATACCTGGTATTATGTCAAGGCCGAAATACGTTCAACCCAATGCCATCCCTAAAGAGAAGGTCTCGTCTCCACCATATCTATTGAAACCTTCATTGGTGATAGACGACTCTTGTTTGGTCAGTAGAGATCTTGACAATTGTGTGATGGGCGAAGTTCGTCAAGTCACATCCATCAATAATATGCAGGTTCTGTTATCCAATGAGGGTTTCCATAATACTCATATTGTTTATCTAGGAGGATTATGGGTAATGATCGAATTAAACTCACCTAAGGCAAAGGCGAACCTGTTACAACATGTAGGGGTTGCCTCGTGGTTCAGCCACATTGGAAACGCTCAATTAGACTTTGCTGCTAAGGAGAGAATTGTTTGGGTAGACATTGAAGGTGTCCCTCTAAATGCTTGGTCTCATCCCACGTTTAAAAAAATTGGTTCCATATGGGGCGAGATGGTTGATTTAGAGGAAGAGAATGATACCCTATTTGCGAGAAAGCGTATATGCATCAAGACAAGTCACATGGAGAATATTTTAGAGAGTTTCAAACTCATCGTTAAAGGGAAAGTCTTTTGGGTTCGGGCTAAAGAGCTCTTCACGTGGGTTCCATCTTTTAAAACTGTACCAGTAAACGAGGTAAGCTTGGACGACGAGTCAGTCAAGGCTAATGACATGGATAATAGGGCATTTGATAACGAGGAGGAAAGTGAAAGTGAGGTTGTGTCGGATACGGTCTTTGGAGATTATGACGGTGACCAGGCTGCGCAGGGACCAGATAACCAAAATGAAGTGCCTCTCATGGCTAAGGCAACTTCCTCAGACCCTTTTAATATTTATGGTATGCTCAATAAAAGAACTAAAAAGGGTAAAGCGTCAAAGTCAGATTCCAGTGTTCCATACCCACCGGGCTTCACACCTGCTCTGAACGTCAAAGCTAATAATAAGGAGACTGACCCTGTTGAGTATAATCATCTTTCTGGTAAGTCGGAAAATAGCAATTCGAAAGTTTTGGAAGAAGGTGAGATGTCTGCGAATAGTGCCCCTCATGTTAACTCATCAGCAGTATCAAAAAGCAAGGAAGGTGGCTCAATTTTGGAAATTCTTGAAGAAATGATCACGGTGGGCCAAACCATGGGTTTTTCTATGGAAGGTTGTGTTAAAGACATGGAGAAAATTATTGGAACTCAAGGAGAACTAGGTGTTTTCCGATGAATTGTCTTTCTCTCAACGTCCAAGGCCTAGGATCCAAGGCCAAGAAAGACTGGGTCAAGGAGATGTCTTATAGACATAAACTTAGTTTTTTGTCGTTACAGGAAACTAAGATGGAGAATATCTCAACTTTGGATGCTAAGTATTTATGGGGTAATTATTGTTTCGATCACATTGTAAGCGAAGCGTGTGGTAATTCAGGTGGAATCATATGTATATGGGACACCAATATGTTTAAGAAGGATAATCACATAATTTCAGATAACTTCGTTGCTTTGTACGGGACGTGGATTCCAAACAACATGAAACTTTTACTTATTTCGGTTTATGCTCCTCAAGTACGCTCTTCTAAACGGTTGTTGTGGAATTACCTCTCTTCTCTTATTATCAGATGGAAAGGAGAGTGTTTGGTTATGGGGGATTTTAACGAGGTTAGAAGTATAGACGAACGGTGGGGTTCGACTTTCAATAAACAAGGAGCCGATTTGTTCAATTCCTTCATTTCCAGCTCGGGTCTTATTGATATTCAAATGGAAGGATACTCCTTCACATGGGCTCACCCCTCGGCGTCAAAGATGAGTAAGTTAGATCGTTTTCTTCTTTCTAACGGATTGCTTTCATTCTTTCCCCATTTATCAGCCGTGTGTCTGGACCGACATTTATCAGACCACAGGCCTATTCTATTAAAGGAGGTTCACTCTGATTTTGGACCTACCCCTTTTCGTTTCTTCCACTCTTGGTTAGATCTTCCTGGGTTTGACGAGATGATTTCGAGTTCTTGGGCGTCTTTTAATCTCGATGACTCAAATGCAATGATCAGATTCAAAAAAAAGTTAAAGTTGTTGAAAGTGGAGATTCGTAAGTGGACTAAGGATTTTAAGGAAAAACAGGAAGGACAATCTCGTGATCTAAATCTTAAATTAAGAGATATTGATAAAACCTTGGATCAAGGAGGCGTTACAGATGATCTGCTCCTTTCCCGAATGGAATTAATGAAACAAATTCAAGATATCCATAAGTCTAAACATCGAGATTCAATGCAAAAGGCAAAAGTCCGTTGGGCTATAGAGGGGGACGAGAACTCTAAATACTTTCACGCGATCATTAATAAAAAGCGTGCTAACCTCTCTGTAAAAGGTGTCATGGTAGATGGAGATTGGGTAGTAGATCCTATTCTGGTTAAAAAAGAATTTCGTGATCATTTTGCCGACAGATTTCAAGACCCTGGTCCAAGAAAAGGTAGGATCAATTTCCAATTCCCTAATCGTCTTAGCAGTGAACAAGTAGCTGATTTGGAAACTCGTATTTCGACAGACGAAATTCGAAGCGCTGTTTGGGGGTGTGGTGTGGATAAATCCCCCGGACCGGACGGTTTTACTTTCGATTTTTTTCGCAAATATTGGACCGTAGTTGGGACTGATTTCTGTTCTGCGGTCTTATGGTTCTTTGATCATGGTGAATTCGCTATCGGGTGTAATTCTTCGTTTGTGGCCTTAATTCCTAAGATCCTAGATCCTAAGAGGGTTTGTGACTATCGTCCAATCAGTTTAATTGGTTGTTTATATAAAGTAGTTACCAAGATTTTGGCTTCTCGGCTCTCTACGGTTATTTCAGATCTTATTTCCGATGTTCAGTCTGCTTTCTTACCTAATAGGCAGATCCTAGACGGCCCATTTATAATTAACGAGGTATTAGCTCGGTGTAAAGTCAAAAAACAGCAGGCTATGATTTTCAAAGTTGATTTCGCCAAGGCTTATGATTCTATTAGATGGGATTTTTTGGAAGACGTTCTTACTTCTTTTGGTTTTGGTCCTCAATGGTGTTCTTGGATCCGCGGAAGCTTAAAGTCTGGTAAGTCTTCTATTCTTGTTAACGGGAGTCCGACTACTGAGTTTCATTTGTTTCGTGGCTTAAAACAAGGGGATCCTATAGCTCCTTTTCTATTCTTACTCATCATGGAAGCTTTTCATTTGTCTTTCAATCGGGCTGTTGAAGCTGGTACTTTTAAAGGTTACAAGTTCGACTCCTCTCTCACTTTGTCACATTTGTTCTACGCTGATGATGCGGTGTTTATCGGCGAATGGTCTCAAGATAACCTTAAGGGTATCATGCATATTCTTCGTTGCTTTTCTATTCTTTCCGGCATGACAATTAATTTTCAGAAAAGTCAACTTCTTGGTGTTGGTATTTGCGATAATCATGTGATTGAGGCGGCTAAGTTCATTGGATGTTCTACTATGAAAACTCCCTTTAGATATTTGGGAATATTAGTTGGCGATAATATGGCTAATCTCAAGGCTTGGGACGAGACTATTGCCAAAATGATTAAGAGATTGTCTAAATGGAAACTTAATACTCTTTCCATAGGTGGTCGTCTAACTCTCCTAAAATCGGTCCTTGGCTCCACCCCTATCTACAACATGTCGATTTATAAGGTCCCTAAACTGGTTCTTAACCACATGGAAAGGCTTCGTAGGGATTTCTTTTACGGAGTTAAAGATGGCGATAGAAAAATCGCTTGGATCAAATGGACCAAGGTTCTTGCTTCTAAGAAATTTGGCGGTTTAGGTGTATCTAGTCTTTTCGCTCTCAACCGGGCTCTTATCTTCAAATGGGTTTGGCGTTTTCTTTCTCATGACAACTCTTTATGGTCTCGTGTTATTGCTGCGGTTCATGGTTCAAGCTCTCATCCCATTTCTGCTGCTTACAATTCTCCTTGGGGTACTATTATCAAAGAAGTCAAAGCCCTCAACGATAAAGGTATTAATCTTGTATCTCATTGTAAAATTCGGGTGGGTAACGGTTTGCGTACCAGCTTTTGGAATGACCTTTGGATTGGAGATAATCAGCTTAAGCTTTCTTTTCCCCGTCTATTCGCTTTAGAAGTCAATAAAGATTGCTCAGTTGCAGATAAGCTCAATGCTCCTTTCACAGCTTCTTTTCGTCGCCAGACTCGGGGGGGTCCTGAAGCTCAGCAGCTTGAGCAGCTTACGAATCTTCTTGATTCGGTTTCTCTTTCGAACATGGAGGATAGGTGCTTTTGGGATTTAAATGGCGAAGGAGTTTTTCAAGTTAAGGATGTGAGATCGGTTCTAGACGAGACTTTCCTCCCCAAGGAGAATATTCCTACACGATGGGTTAAAAGCATCCCGATTAAGGTTAATGTCTTCGTTTGGAAGCTTGTTCAAGATCGTATCCCTACTCGTTTAAATCTGATGAGCAGGAATATCTTCGTCCCCTCCGTGGAATGTCCGGTGTGTAACAATGATTCCGAGTCGTCCTCTCATTTGTTTTTCGGTTGTCAGGTAGCTAAAGAGGTTTTGAAGCTCATTTGTCGTTGGTGGGATCTGGTTCTATACGATTTTGATAATTATGATGGTTGGCTCTTGTGGTTCAAGTCTATCCGGCTCGGCTCTAAGTTAAAAGGCGTGTTAGAAGGCGTGTTCTATGTTTATTGGTGGAGCATTTGGTCCTATAGGAATCAACTTCTTTTTGCGAGCTCCAAACCTCGTAAAAGTTTTATTTTTGATGACATTGTTTTTCGTTCTTTTAATTGGTATGTTGCTAGAGGAAAAAAACTTTGAGTTGGGTTAGTTGGATTCAACACCCTCACCTTCTTTCTTTGTAATTCTAGCGTCTTGCTAGTTGTTTATAATAAAGTTGCTGTTAAAAAAAAAAGCGGTCCTTGGCAGCCTTGGCATTTATTTCCTTTCGGTTTGTAAAGCTCCTGAGATAGTTATTCAATCCTTAGAAAGAATTTGAGCTGCGTTTTTTGGGAGGATCTTAGGATGTTCGAAAGTTAGCTTGGATCAAATGGCATAACGTTCTTTCCTCTTTCAATAAGGTGGTTTAAACATCGATAGCTTAAAGTCTTTTAATCTTGCTCTCCTCCAAACATGGCGATGGAGAATATTTTATAATCCTCAATATTTGTGGGTTAAAGTTATAAAGGCGTTGCATGGATATGTACATAGGATTATACATACTAAAAGTCGTCAATCCATCTTCTTTTTCTTTACTTTTTTATTAGTATATAATCATAGTGAACAATGATTAACCAACAAACTAATATCATCTAATGCAAACAATTGTAATAATTTAAGTAGGCAAAGTCACAAAAAGAACAAGCAAAATATAAGGTAAAATTATACCTCGCTTTTATCTGATGTATGTAGTAGCGACTGTGAGCCAATATTGATATTGATAATGATCGAGATAAAGATGAAAAGAGAAAACAAAAAGAAAACGATGTGTGTTTGTGTGCGAAAAAACGCCGATAAACCGAAACAAAAAACACTGTAGGTTGTCTGTTTTTGTTCCATATATAGTTTGGTTTGCTTGGAAAGCACGAAGATATGTTATAGGAAACTTTGAATATAAATCAGAGTTCGAATAAATTGATAATTTCGGAAATATGTGCTGTTTTATATTCCATCCGTTCTAAATTAATAGTTCAAGTTTTTTTAAATATACCAATTTAATTTTTCAGTATTAAAAGTAGTTAAAGAAGTTTGATCGAATTTATCATATTTTTTTTAGATCGGCGAGTTAGTATAATAACATCGTTAGGGAGTCAGAGACTCGACGCATCTGAGTGGGCAGAGCACAACACAGTTACTGTTAAAACTGTTAGTCTGCAAAAAAAGTAAGAAAAAAACCAATACTAATTATTTTTTCTTAAACCATGTTTTTTGTCGGGGACAACTATTTTGAAACAAAAAAAGTATTTAATTTAGAAAAAGTCTTGTTCATATGTTTGCTACTAATAACGGGGGTATGATAACACATTAATTTCACTAACATTTTGATTGTCTTGTTAAATATACACCAATGATGACATTAATGATTGTCTTGTCACCAACATTTTGACTAACGATTAACAACACTTTAATTATTATACTAATCACTAATGTTTTTACATTTTTCATTAAAGTTTTCTTATCTCAATCATATATTTAGATTTTTCTATTTATCTAAATATATATTTAAAAAATAAAAAAATATATTACTTTTCCAATCAGTAAAATGTTACACAATTACATTAAGTTATATTATTAACCAAGGCACCAATGTATTTCCATCTATATTCCAACAAATTTCTATGGATTTTTTCACAGCTTATAGTTCTAAATATATACTTGTATTGTTGTTTGTGAGCCTTTAACCCGCGCACCAAATCCGACCGAATTCGAGGCCACCAATCTATAAAGAGAACAAGTCCGAGAGCGACTAAACTAAATCCACAATATCTATCCCGTAAGACATTTTGTATACATGAGACCAAGATATAAGGATGGACAACTTTCGGGATTTTGTTTCACTGAGAGTCATTTTGTCTCACTAGCTAAATTTCCATTGAGAATTATGCAAATAAATGTTGACCAATAGCTTGCGTTTTCGTGTCCACACAATTTGCCTTCTTTACTTGTTTTGTTTTTTCTGTTTGTCCATTTACAATTGGGTATGTATAACTTATCTTATTTTTATATTTCAAAATACACAATGTTTCACGCCTTTATATATTTCCTTGTCAAAATCTTATAAGTGGTATAAGTGTATGACAACGCATTAATTTCAATAAATATACACCCATCATTAATTATTGTATTTCTACTAACAATTTGACTAACCATTAACAACACTTAAATTATTAACCATCCATAAGGGTGTGGTTAGCAAAACCTTATTTTAATTCTAATTTTTTATTTCAATTAATTGTTTTCAAATCTAGTATCTTATCATTACGTATTTTTAAAGTTTTCTATTTCCTTTTTTAGTTATCTAAATATATATGGAAAATGTTGCCAAATAGTAACGAAGTTTGATGACTGTTCCAATTAAGTCATTCAAACTTTAAACTAATCAAAAAACCATTCAAGTTTCAATACTGTTTCATTATTGTATAATTGTTCAAAAAACTATCTTTAAAGTATTCATGCATGCATTATTTGGTTGTACCTTAACAATAAATACCTACCCCTACATTTTACTAACCACAACAAACTTAATGTACAACAAACTTATGCACAAGAGAAAAGAGATATATGCCATAAAATAATAATCAGGTTTAAAAAGTGTTCCATTTTAGTTACCCAAACATAGTAATCACATAATAATATAACACTATCAAAACTTTAAATGACTAAAACGGAACACTTTTCAAACTTTATTATTATTTTATAATAAAAAAATTGCAGTGATTAAATTGAAAAAAAAAACTGAAAGTTGATTACTATTTCATGATTTTAACCCAAATATATATATAAAAAGTAAACAAATATATTACTATTCCATGAAAATGTTACACAATTGCATTAAGTTATATCATAACCAAGCCCATGTATATGCATTTCCATTTATATTTCAACAAATTTCATGATACCATAGATATTTTCATAACTGATAGTTTCAAATATATATTTGTATTGTTGTTGGGGGGCCTCTAACCCGTGCACCAAATCCGACCGAATTTGAGGCCACCAATCTACAGAGAGAATAAGACCGAGAGTGACTAATGTAAATCCACAATATATATCCGGAAAGACATTTTATATACCCGAGACAGAGATATAAGGATGGACAACTTTCGGGATTTGTTTACGAGATCTTTCTGTCTCACTAAGTAGGTTTATTGATGAATTTTGCCACGTGAACATTTACTAAGAGCTTGACATTTCGGATCAATACACTTCTTTAATTGTTGTTTCTTCAAGCTTGTCCGTCTAAGGGTATTGCATAACACTGTCTCTATTTTGCTCTTTTAATATCGATACAATGTTTCGCGCCTCCACATTTTTTCTTGTCAAAATATTAAGGAAAATTATCAATTAAAAACTGATTTAGGTTCATTTGGATACCAATGTTTTATTGGATACTGGGAGACTCATCCCCACCCTCCATCTCCATCTCATCCAATGGATGAGATTAATTTTCTAATTTACACTAAAAGGGTATTTTTGTCTAATATATATACTTATTTTCTAATAAACTTCTCATTCAATCACATACACACCTGTGTGTTTTCCTTCATCTCATTATTTTCTCTCCTGATACCATTAACACAAAAACACAAACAACACAAATAGATCTAGATTTGATCAATCATTACAAAAAACACAAAATTATGTTCTTCAATTCATCAATCGATCATCTTATCATCTTGTTCTTCAATTTGTTAACATCAGGTTCATATTCTTCTCGTTATATTCATCTGATCTGATTTTTTATCATTTTTTAGCTAATTCAAGTGAATAAGCTTATGAATTAGAGGAGAGGTGTAAAACCCAAAAATTTGAATTTCATTTCATATTGGTAATTTTGAATATAACCTAAAGTTTATTAATAAGCATTAGAAATTTAAAACCTTAGGTTATAAATATTTGTAAATATTAAGGATATAATATAAGATGTATTATAAAAAAAAATATATAAATTCCTAAATAAAAGGTATAAAATCCAGCCCCCCTTTTATTTAATAAGAAAATATTTTGAATTTTGGTTATTTAGGTTTATTTACCTTCCTTTATTGTTTAAAACCTATTTTTAGTAATAAGAGTAAAAAGGTTTTAGTAAATATTTGTGTAAACTTAAAAATGGAAGCAAATAGTTTTTGTCCCCCCTCCTCCTTCATCCATAACCGGCCATAGGGGTGAATAAACACCAAAATCATTTAATTTTTGTAATAAAACGTATTTTGGGAAAAGAGTGTAAAGGGATTAAGATAAACATAAACATTCGATAATCTTCTAAATTAATAAAAAGATTTTGTCTCCCCTCTCTCCATCCTTATAAATCCGGCCCTATCCTCCTCCCATACTCCATGATTCTCAAAAATTTCATCTTCTAAAATTTGTGTAATCCTCCATTGAAGGTCCAAGCAAGAAAGAATAATAGGTGGTTCTTGGTGTTTTTCTTGCTTTGGTGAATTGGTGTGCTATCTTTTCCATTCTTTTGGTGTAATCTTTGTGGTGTGATTGTGTTCATCTCATCTACTTCATTCTCCATTGGTAATCATCTCATCTTTTGTGTTCTTGTTATGGTCACCATATTCTTAAACTAAATTTTCACATGAAATCATGATTTTCAAAAGGATTAAACTTAGGAACATATATGTTAAAGTTTTTCTATGGATAAATCTTTTGGAATATCGTTTAATTACATGTTATGAACCCTAATAAAACATTAAATGTGTTATAAATAAAAGATTACAAGTTTTGAAACCCTAGGATATGAATTAATGAGCAAAATTGGGGTTTTCTTGATTTAAATTATGGGCAGAATTTTGGGTCATGTTCATTGGGTCATATCTCACTCATAAAAATTGATTTTAAGATGATTATTGTACCTATGATTAAATTCATTGACTTTAGTTTCTGGAACAATAGAGTTTGTAATTTTTCAAGGTCGGGAAGTATGGTTTTTGGGTGTTACAAGATTAAGTGTCAATTCTGGAAATCAAATCCAAAAATTTCACTTATAGTATTTGATTTTTAATTCGAGAACCATAAGGAGTTAAGGGCTAATTTTCGAACTGGTAAAAATACATGATATTAGCTACTTCCCTATTTTTACATAATTTTTCAAGAAGTCTAAGTAGGGTAACTTCGTGTTAACTTTTCGTATGTTTCTGCTAGGCCAATTTCAGGATTGTTTTGGGTAACAAGGGTCATAGGGGCACTTAAAAATGGAAATAAATCAAACCCATGATTTTGGACACACTAGATATGCTAAGGAAGACTTGTGATTTTTGCCTTAATTTTTAAGAATGATTTGGTAGGACATTTGGGTAAAGAAACCTACTTAAAATAAGTTGTAAAATTCAAAAATTTTGGAAACCCTAAATAAGTAAAGTCAAACCTTTTATTTTTGGTAAGTTTGAGTAGTAACCTTTTTAAATAAGTTAAGTAATACTTGTAATCATGAATTTGTAGATCCGGTGTCGTCTTTGTGATTTCCTTCCATTTGTGTGTGTCTTTTTCTGTATGCATTCGCTAAGGTACATATATTATGTCCTTTTAGTAAGGGCCTCTCATGACTTGTCTCCTATTCAATTTAGTTGCTTTGATTCGTATGATACTGTTGATATTCCATTTGTTTTTCTATCCATGATTGGTTCTATTTGATATTCGTTGGCATTCCGTTTGACTTGATATCTTTATTAGTGATCCTCTAGATCCCTATTGATTATGCCACTAGATTTGTTACCATAATTAGAACGTTTGAAATTGTTGTTTGCTATCCTTTTCCTAACCCTTTGCCCGAGCGATGCACCGATGGCATGACACTATCTGTGGCGGTGTGATTGGTCCACGGCATTCCCTTTTGTATGTGCACTGGATATGATTTGATTATATGTTGTACACTCACCATAGTGCTTATGTATATCTAGCTATGACTTTGTTTTGCAGGGAGCATATTGATGCATCCTAGGTACTTTGTTCTGTTTTGTTTTGGTGAATGGTGAGTGTGTGCAATACACCCCATTTCACATTTGGGTACATCAGGTATGATCCACCTGTGTACATTGACTATATGGCTATGTGGAGATATTTGTTAAGTCTATTCATGTATCATGTGTAGACATATTTGTGGGCTCGTGGGCATTTCCATTGTTGTGCTATATTCATACTCTTTGATTCTTCCTACTCTATTCCTTGATCTGTATATATATCGTTTGACATCAGTTTGGTAGGTTTTCGTTATCCGTTTGTTATCTCAACATTTACTTCATTTATTATATATTGTATATATCTGTTCACTGAGCATTAGCTCAGCCGCGTTTTCTTTTCCTGCAACAGGTGTTAAGCAGGAAGCTGGGAAACGAGAGATGTGTGTAGGAAGAGTTACAAGACCTACCCTAGAGAACCTTTATCTTTTGAATAATGTTTTGAAGACCTTTATCTTTTGAAGTTTTGCATTTACACCCTTTATGTTGGAAATTTTTATACTCTTGGAAGCCATTTGTTTTATGGTTAGTTATTTTATTAAATATAAGTCTTCCACTTGCGTTATATATGTTCTGATGTGACACCATAATGTGACCCTTTATCTCTCTATCGGAGCGGGGTGTTACAATTATGGTATCAGGTTGACCTATAAGACCTAGGTTATGACCTGTGAGGATTGGGTAGACATTAGGCTTCCGTTCGTATTTTGATATTCCTTTCGTATTTTGATATGATCGCTTCCTGCAGAAACGGTGGTGAAGGAAATGGGAATGACAAGCGAGCTATTACGAAAGGGCGTAATTTCGATTCGACTACTAACTGTGCGGCTAGTGCTTCAGGTACCGTTTCAGGAAATTCTTTATTTGTACGATCGTGATGTTTTTATTTTAATCGGTATTGGTGTGACGCATTCTGTGGTCTTTCTTTCGTTGCTCCCTATCTATTGCAATTATGCTTAAGGTATCTCTACCTTGAGGTGTCCGACGTGTTAGTTTGAATTAGAGTCCGTGATTTATCGATCCGTTTGAAATATTAGATTGTATTGGTAAAATTTCTTATCGTTTGGCGTTACCTCCGCAATGGTTTTATGTGCATGATGTGTTTCATGTATCGCTTCTGAGAGGTTTCAATTAGCACCCACTTCCTGTGGTTATGTGTCCGTTAGATCATATTCGTGTGGTTTTGTATCCGTTTCGTTTAATCTCCCTACTTTAAATTTCGAGGACGAAATTTTATTTTTAGAGGGGAAGAGTTGTAAAACCCAAAAATTTGAATTTCATTTTATATTGGTAATTTTGAATATAACCTAAACTTTATTAATAAGCATTTGAAATTTAAAACCTTAGGTTATAAATATCTATAAATATTAAGGATATAATATAAGATGTATTATTAAAAAATATAAATATATAAATTTCTAAATAAAAGGTATAAAATCCGGCCCCCTTTTATTTAATAAGAAAATATTTTGAATTTCAGTTATTTAGGTTTATTTACCTTCCTTTATTGTTTAAAACCTATTTTTAGTAATAAGAGTAAAAAGGTTTTAGTAAATATTTGTGTAATCCTCCATTGAAGGTCCAAGCAAGAAAGAAGAATAGGTGGTTCTTGGTGTTTTTCTAGCTTTGGTGAATTGGTGTACTATCTTTTCCATTCTTTTGGTGTAATCTTTGTGGTGTGATTGTGTTTATCTCCTCTCCTTAATTCTCCATTGGTAATCATCTCATCTTTTGTGTTCATGTTATGGTCACCATGTTCTTAAACTGAATTTTCACATGAAATCATGATTTTCAAAAGGATTAATCTTAGGAACATATGTGTTAAAGTTTTTCTATGTATAAATCTTTTGGAATATGGTTTAATTACATGTTTTGAACCCTAATCAAACATTAAATGTGTTATAAATGAAAGATTATAAGTTTTGAAACCCTAGGATATGAATTAATGAGGATAATTGGGGTTTTCTTGATTAAAATTCTGGGCAGAATTTTGGGTCATGTTCATCGGGTCATATCTCACTCATAAAAATTGATTTTAAGATGATTCTTGTGCCTATGATTAAATTTATTGAGTCTAGTTTCTGGAACAATTAAGTTTGTAATTTTTCAAGGTCGGGAAGTATGGTTTTTGGGTGTTACAAGATTAAGTGTCAATTCTGGAAATCAAATCCGAAAATTTCACTTGTAGTATTTGATTTTTAATTCGAGAACCATAAGGAGTTAAGGGCTAATTTCAGGACTGTTTTGGGTAACAAGGGTCATAGGGGCACCTAAAAATGGAAATAAATCAAACCCATGATTTTAGACACACTAGATATGCTAGGGAAGACCAGTGATTTTTGCCTTAGTTTTTTAAGAATGATTTGGTAGGACATTTGGGTAAGGAAACTTTCTTAAAATAAGTTGTAAAATTCAGAAATTTTGGAAACCCTAAATAAGTAAAGTCAAACCTTTTATTTTTGGTAAGTTTGAGTAGTAAACTTTTTAAATAAGTTAAGTAAAACTTGTAATCATGATTTTGTAGATCCGGTGACGTCTTTGTGATTTCCTTCCATTTGTGTGTGTCTCTTCATTGCTGATTCGCTAAGGTACATATATTCTGTCCTTTTAGTAAGAGCCTCTCATGACTTGTCTCCTATTCGATTTAGTTGCTTTGATTCGTATGATACTGTTGATATACCTTTTATTTTGCTATCCATGATTGGTTCCATTTGATATTCGTTGGCATTCCGGTTGACTTAATATCTTTATTCGTGATCCTCTTGATCCCTATTGATTATGCCACTAGATTTGTTAGCATAATTAGAACGTTTAAAATTGTTGTTTGCTATCCTTTGCCTAACCCTTTGCCCGAGCTATTTGTAACTAGCCATGGAGGTACCATGGCCATATCATTGATGCACCGATGGTATGACACTATCCGTGGTGGTGTGATTGGTCCACGACGTTCATTTTTGTATGTGCACTGGATATGATTTGATTATATATTGTACACTCGCTATAGTGCTTGTGTATATCTGGCTATGACTTTGTTTTGTAGGGAGCGTATGGATGCATCCTAGGTACTTCGTTCTGTTTTGTTTTAGTGAATGGTGAGTGTGTGCAATACACCCCATTTCACATTTGGGTACATCAGGTCTGATCCACCTGTATACATTAACTATGTGGCTATGTGGAGATATTTGTTAGGTCTATTCATGTATCATGTGTAGACATATTTATGGGCTCGTGGGCATTTCCTTTGTTGTGCTATATTCATACTCTTTGATTCTTCCTACTCTATTCCTTGATCTATATATATATCATTTGACATCTGTTTGGCAGGTTTTCGTTATCCGTTCGTTATCTCATCATTTACTTCATTTATTACATATTGTATATATATGTTCACTGAGCTTTAGGTCAGCCGCGTTTTCTTTTCCTGCGGCAGGTGTTAAGCGGGAAGCTAGGAAATGAGAGATGTGTGTAGGAAGAGTTAGAAGACCTACCCTAGAGAACCTTTATCTTTTAAATAATGTTTTGAAGACCTTTATCTTTTGAAGTTTTGCATTTAGACCCTTTATGTTGGAAATTTTTATACTCTTGGAAGCCATTTGTTTTATGTCTAGTTATTTTATTAAGTATAAGTCTTCCGCTGGCGTTATATATGTTCTGATGTGACACCATAGTGTGACCCTTTGTCTCTCTTTCGGAGCGGGGTGTTACAAGAGGAGAGCTATCTGAATAAGCGTATGAATTAGAGAGAGTTATGTGAATAAGCTCATAAATTAAAGGAGAGTTATGAATAAGCTTATGAATTATTTTGATTTGATTTTATTGTGCTGAGTTATTAGCTAATTTATTAGCTTATTTTTATCAGATCTGGTCATTATATCCTTTTTATCTGATTTATGTAAATAAGCTTATTTATTAGAAGAGAATGGAGTTATATGAATTAGCTTATGAATTAGATGAAAGTTAGTATGAATAGGTTGTATTATTAGGTAGTTTTATGATCTAAATAACTTATTATTTACATTTGATTGAATAAAGTTATTAATATAAGCTGAAATATGTGGTTTTTAGTAATTAGTTAGTAAAGTAGTTTTGAGTTGATAAAATATATCTAATTTATAATACTTGGAGTTTAATGTGTTTTATAAATGAGGTTATTTTGTTTGATATATCATATGTAGATATCACATGTGATTTTGTCATTTTGTCGATTTATTTATATGTGAAATCATATAAGATATCACACTGTTAGTTTTAATTGGATATATCAAAAGTTGATATCATATGTGCCTTTTCCTTTTTGTCCATGAAACAGCTTATATTATGTTGAACACCCCCAAACTCTCCAACAACGCAGCGGAATGGTAACATTGGGGTGCTACTTCAGGGCACAAAACACAAGTCACGGAAAACGACCTCAAAAGAGACGTTTAGAATATTTTTCACATTTGATATATTAAAATCAGAGTTTATAAAGATCCCATATATAAGATGAGAAAACATTTAAAAATGATTATTTAGTGGTACTCAAGTTATTAAGCGTTCAAAATATTTCCCACGACTCGAATCTCCCAATGCTCCACTAGCAAATATAACCTGAGAAAAACAGCAAAAACGGTCAACATACAAGTTATGACTTCAAGGTTTAAAGTTAAAGCATTGTGAAATAATTTAAGAAAATTCTTTGTAAGAAAATGTATCGATCCAGTATTTCAAAGTGTTATTTCCTAAAATCAAGTAGTAGATTCAGTAAATCAAGTAAGTTAGTAGTGGACCCACAAGATCGAAGTAAATGGTGGACTAAGTACATATACCGAAGTCCAAAACAATTAATAGCAGACTAAAGTACGTATTCATCATAGTCGAAAAAAAAAAAAAAAAAAAAAACAAAATAGGTAAGGTAGGAACAAGAGAAACACATTCATGCATGTCCAACACTTGTATTATTGTCTCTAAGCTCATACCCCGAAGCTTAACTAGTTAGTAGCCCCAAATGTATAGATGCTTGCCAACAACCTAAAAGTATTCTCATGTTAAATGCACCATGGCCAACTTATGACCAGAAATTCCAGGTGGGGATTGTCAGTACCCGTTTAGATCTATCCACAACACTCGCGCTCACAACAATAGCAATTGACGTTCATGATATAGTAGGGACTTAATTGTCAAAAGTGGTAACTTAGGCAATAATATTCAGGCAGTAATCCTGGATACATATAGTTTAAAACACTTTTTATTTTTTTTTTTTTTTTTTTTTTTTAGAAAACACTTAGAAAAACACTTGTGTCAATATAAAACAACAATGTAATTACACCTCCCGTTGAGTTTGTAAAAACAATAAGTAGTAAAAAGTGGGGCCTATGAACTCTCAAAGTATGAAAGGTAATTGTACTGTATAAAAATATACAAGTTTGTAAACGAGCATGTATTCCCTCGCGGTTTTATAACTATTTGAAACGATTGAAATGGCCGAGACTAAGAACTCACAAAGTCTTTGAAAAGTAATCACATTGTTACAAATAAATGAGTATGAAAAAGGAGTTTTGTAAACAAGCATGTAATTCCTCTCGCGCGATATATAAAACATTTAAAAAGATTAAATGCTGATGTGGGGCTATAAACTCACCTCAAGTGAGTGATCTGATAATTTATATCAAGTGTGGGAATGCTTCACGATTATTTCCGAAAGCAACCTAAGTAAATATGGGTCGTATAAGTACCAAGTACTTTAATTAATAACATTGAATATAATCTTATAGTTGTTATATCGTACTATCGTTCGGGCTATCATAATTAAAGAGGTCATGACATGACGTACGAGGAGTTAGGACACTTTAAATCGTAAATCCAACAACTCGTCGATACGCCATCCGAAGAGGCCTCATTATGAAACTCCCTAGTATTATAGTACTTTGATAACCACGTAATATTCTATATAGCATAATCACCATCTAATTGTTTGAGTGAAAACATATTTATAAAGTAAAAACGTTTATAATTACGCCTTTAGTAAAAATGACATAACTTTGTCGTTTTAAGCCCGTTTCTCGCGTTTCTTACGCCCACGCTTTTGTATTAAGACGAGTGATCATAAAATCACATTCTTAGGTTTTTGAGATTCTGCGATGAATAGTGTTTTTACTGTTCATAACAGCTATATAATCGTTTTTATACGTAAAACCCGTTTTTGTCGTATCTTATTCGTTATAGCTCCGTTTTTAGCGATTCTTTCGAACACGTTCTCGTAATTGAAAGTTTTATCATATTATTGATGTTTATAAAGTATAAGTTTCTGTAATGAATAGTACTTTTTTTAAAAATTGTTTTATAAAAGTATTAACTATCGTAAACTTGTAAATGGCGTATCTTCTTCGTTATTAATCGGTTTTTCGAGTTCTTTATGACCCCTCGATCCTTGTGACATGTAGTATTTTATAAAATCATAAAACATATATGTAAATTTTGAATTACAAAACAGCCCCTAAGATATTATTTTCCAAAATGTGTTTAAAACTTGTTTTTAGGACTTTTTAGCTTTACCACTTTGTTACAAACCCATTAGAACCCTTAATATCTTATGTCTTACATATATTAGGTCCATTAGGTCATGTTTTGTCCAAGATTTCAAGATAACAAGTGTTCTAATCTCACTTTTAATCAAAACCCATTAAAGAAACCCTAAATGGTGATTTAGCTAAATAAAACATATGAACACATAAAATCATAAGTATGAATACATAAAGAGTCTTAGTTACCCTTGATGATATGTAGTATGATGACCAAACAAATCCAAACCCTTGGTTAGATCAAAAACACAAGCTTGCACCAATGGAAACCCTAGATTAGGTTTGAAACCATAATCTTCCAATCTTTGCTCCAATACTTGCAAATGGTTAACCAATGCTTGTAAACACCTTAGAAGGTCTTAGGAATGATGTGTGTATGCTTGTATAAGTGGTAGAAAAATTTGTATGGATTGTGTAAAGGGGTGTTCTTGAGCCGTGGCATGTATAGAGAGAAATGGGAGAGATTTTTGTGTTTTACACCTTAGGAATGTGTTTTGTATGTTTTTCTTACTAGTTAAGCCTTTATATAGGGCTTAACTAAGGTTAAGAAACTCTAGTTAAGTTAACTAGGGTTAAGTTAAAGGAAAATATCTAAAAGATATTTTAGATAAATATCTAATAAATATCTAATAAATATCTTATAAATATCTTGTTAATTAAACGCGAGCTATGACCAAGGTTGAGGAACAAAGATGACACGGTTCATAAAATGATATTTTATGATCATAAGAATAATAGCGAGACATGTCGTAAATTTTTACGATGCTCAAAACGATTAACGAACGCGCGATCAACCGTTGACTCGCGAAACGTCAAAAATAAAAATTATCAATTCTTCTCCAAATTTTTCATAATAAAATACGAAAATATTTATTAGCGACAAATAAAATTTTAAATGTCGACGCTCGTTCACGGAAACTCGTAAAATAATATTTACGACATCGGGCACGCAATCGTCGTACAATGACCTAAAACACGGGGTGTTATAGTCTTCCCCCGTTAAATGAGCCTTGTCCTCAAGGCTTATGAAACGGCACTTGACGACGGTTTAGCTTCCGTGAAAAGGTATGAATGTTTCTTCCCTAATTGGTCTTTACGTTCACATGTAACTCAGGACCTCGCCTAGAGTTCCATCGAACCTTGACAATTGGGTTACGGCTTTGCCTCAACTGTTTGACTTCTCGATTCATGACCTCCACCGGTTTCTCGACAAACCAAAGCTCGTTATCAAGGTGAAGTCCACCTAACGGAACAGCTAAGGGTTCGTCGGCATAGCACTTTCTCAAATTGGATATATGAAACGTATTGTGAACCCTGCTCAGCTCTTGCGGAAGCTTAAGCTTGTAAGCAACGGATTCAACTTGTTCCAACACCTTGAAAGGTCCAACCTATCTAAGGTTTAACTTCCCCCGTTTGCCATAGCGTACCTCTCCTTTCTAAGGCGATACCTTAAGCATAACTAGGTTGTCAACTTGAATAATAGCGAGACATGTCGTAAATTTTTATGATGCTCAAAACGATTAACGAACGCACAATCAATCGTTGACTCGCGAAACGTCAAAAATAAAAATTATCAATTCTTCTCCAAATTTTTTCATAATAAAATATGAAAATATTTATTAGTGACAAATAAAATTTTAAATGTCGACGCTCGTTCACGAAAACTCGTAAAATAATATTTATGACATCGGGCACGCAATCGTCGTACAATGACCTAAAACACGGGGTGTTATAGAAATTATTAGGACCTGTATAACTATGATATTTTATTAAATCGAATGTGTCATTTTATTAAACGTCTCTTTTGAGGTCGTTTTCTGTAACTTGTACTTTATACTATGAAGTAGCACCCCAAAGTTGTATTCCGCTGCGTTGTTGTGATTTTATGGGGGTGTTACAGATTGGTATCAGAGCACTCGTTATAGCGAACTAGGTCGTTTTCAAAACCCTAGACTATAACCATTTTTCGAAAAAATTTAAGAGTCCTTCACCATTGTCCGATATCTGCGCGCGCTTGCTCTCAGGTAACTTATATGCTCCCTTTTGCATTCTTATTGATATTATATTAATAATGAATATATAATGATTGGTTATGATTTTGCTCTCTTACGTCTATCTTATGACGCCTTACTGTTTATCTTATGTCGGTCGATTATATATATATTGACCACTCTGATTATCGCGTACTTCTTGTTTTCTTATTTTCTCCCTCGAACGTCAATACTAGTATTATATATGGATACTCTTACATATATGAGCCACTCTCCTCTCAAATTATTACGCTCATCTTCGGGATCACTTCCATCTATATATATAATAGTAATTCCTATAAGTGTTAACTATTTATGGTTACTTTCGGCTATTTTTGGAACTTTCGAGTAAAGTTGGTATTTTAATGGGAAAATTTTAGCTTAAATCCTACTGTATCTTTGTATTAATGAATAGGCTAATATGTTAGGTCCTAGTGGCAAGTTGGATGGAACGCCAACTCTTTCGGATAGTCGAGATACGACTAAAACTGTGGAAACAAACTTAGTGTGTACCCATAATTTGTAATGCAGATAGTTAGGCTCATAACTAATTTTATTTGACTTGGAGGCTACTGGGTTTCTACATGGGTGAAGGGTAAAACATATAAGTACCATGTGGTTCTTTGGATAAATCCATAACTATTCTGGATGAATGAGTTACGACTAGAACAGCCAAACTAATCATAAATTGTGCCCAGATTTTCAAAATGAGTTTGAGAATAATATTTTCATATTAAGTGCCCCATTTTTCAATTAAAACATGTAGTATTTAGATAAACTTAGACATGGGCTTTCGCTTCGGGTCAAACGGAGTTATAAAATGGGAATTATGCAAAAAATGGTAGAGCGAGAAAACGTTTTAAATAATCAGATTTGGCACATGATGGTAAAATGATAACTTCACTTAGGATCTTAACACTTTGAGTATCTATCTTGTAATCTCACATCTTGTTTAAGGCGAAAACCGTTCGTTTATACCTATTACGGATTTGGATAATATAGGTCCATTAAGTCAGATTGCAAAGGCCAGAAATGTTTATGTAATGATAATTACCTACATATGTGTATAGTACTATGGTAAGTCTTAATAAGTTCTTTTTCTTTGATATTTTATGAGCGATGCGGTGATCTCCGAAACATTAACGCGACTTTATTTTATTTCCTTTTTGATAATATTGACATTCGGTGTACTTTGTCAATTCCACTAGTTATTTTATTGTTGGACTCCGATTCCGAACACTCTTTTTATGCTTTTGAATCGTGTATGTTGTGTTTGTAATCCGTTGTTTTGAAATCTTCCAATTGATGGGAGTACGGCTTTATCTTGTCACCTCGGATCGTGCCTTCTTTTGGCACATACCTTTGGATTGCGATTGACTAACGTCTCATTCTTTTTCTCGTTACTTCTTATGATTTTGAAGAATCGTGTCGTCAAGTAGACACTCCTTTTTACTTATTGTAACATTGTTTCGATATTGTGTTTTGTGTCGGCCATGCTTAAGTAGGATGATTTATAATCGTCTTATTGAAATGAATTGGGACGCTTCTTCATTTGAATAAGGAAATTATAAACCGTTGAACCATAAGTTTATAAATTATTACTTACAAGGATTGGGACGCCTCTTTTTGTAAGTGACAAATTATAAATGAGTGGGCTTATGTGTATCCGACATAGCGTGCGTACGAATCATTCTTTGGGTTATGAACTCCTTTTGACTCATAATTTATTATATGGATTTTTCCGAATTTGTATCGACTGCGGCGAACTTGATAAGCTAATAGTAATGAACGCTTAATCGCTTCTAAGAATTGGCGACTTGTTAAATTCCTCGTTTCCAATGGTTTCTTCTTCGAGTCATGTATTTTATCCTTCCTTTTACGGATTCTCACGACATTCAATCCGTTCGCTCATGTTCATTGCATATATTTGATGCTTTGACTATTGTTCATTCAAATTTTGTTGAAAACCTCGACGAGGACCTGAGTATATTCTCATCTCTTCACAAGTAACCATACGGCGAATAAGGCGAATTGAGCACCAGGACGACGCTCCCTTAAGGGGTAGATAATGTAACATTTCTGAATTTAAGATCAATATTTAAACCGAACTCTAAATTCTATTTCTAATTTTTATGGAATTTATTATTTTTATTTTTATCCGTTTTAACGAAAATCGTCGTTTTAGCGATTTATGAACCGTGCCTGAATATTTATCCATTTTAACGTTTGAGAAATCAATAATTCCATATTTTTGCTTCGAGAGCTTATTTATTTTTCATTTTAATGCTTTTTGACTTTTATCCGCGTTTGGCCGACACCGCGTCAAAATAGTGTTTTTAAAAAAATTTAACATTTTAATTAAGTGTTTTAACACAAAATAATGTAGTGTAAATTTTTAGAAAAATAAAAATAAAAATATAACCAAACACCCCCTTATATTTTATTAGCTCCTACAATAAGCAAAACCAAACACCCTCTTACATTTTTTATATATACACTTTGAAGATAACTAGAGATATAGTTCCCATATATATAAGTGTTGACCCTCATTTAAACTCTTATAAAAAAACACGACATAACTGGAAAACAAAATCTCCCTGCTCTCTCCTCTCTACTTATTCGAACCAACAACACCATCAAGAATCATCATCAAAAAATTTCTTTTCAATTCCAATCATTCCTACATCATTCCCATATTAATCCTTATTATTCTTCACAAGAATAAACAACATGCAAGAAAATTTCAAGAGTCTTGGATTTTTAAATTTTTATTGATTATGAGTATAATTGGTGTTGCAAAGGTTTAAATATAAATGTTTTTGCAAGATTTGGAGTTGTTAAAAGCTTGGGTCTTATAAAATATGGGGTGTTGGTGCTCGGCTAAAACAAGAACCACAAGGAGGGTTTTGTTTAATCTTTTTCCTCTTCTTCTATTGTGTTTGTAAGTATCTTTGTTACCTTTTTATGTTTATTTAATTATATAATCATTGCATGTATTTGATTTTATATCAAGAATCCATGAATCTTAGTGCATGTGTTAGATTGAGTGATTGGATGAATTGGATGATTGAAATTGGTTTAGATGATGGAGATATGCTAGATTAGGCATGATTGGAACTTGTGGCAAAGTGGAAATCGCGTTTGGAAGGGTTTTTGGTTGGGCAAATTAATGCAGAAAATCGGACAGCCCTTTTGGGTGTCGGGATTATTTTCAATCTGATTTTAGGCTTCTAAATATGGTAGAGGATGTCCTTAGCTTCGAGTCGATAGGTCGTACGTCCCGTAACTCTTAAAAACGAGCGTTTGGCTGCCATTTTAAGTTGGGGAAACTTATAAGAGCTTCAATCAGCTCATGAACAAAAGTTAATTTTCTGCAAATTTTTGTAAGGGCATTTTCGTTATTTTCTGTCTAGTTTTAGGTCTCGGGTAAAACTAAAAAGTTGTTTAAAATGCCATTTACTTTGCCGCGAGGCTTGTTAGTCTTAAAAATGCATAATAACGATCAAACATAAATGAAAAAGGGTATTTGGTCATTTCCTGTTGTGTTGAGTCTCGGCTAAAACCTAAAAAAGTGTGCGAAATGTCGTTTCGCTCAAAAAGCCATTAGAGTCTGAGTCTAAAACGTAATTTGGCGTTTCGATTTAGACTGTCAGATTAAGAAATTTTTACTAAAAAGTCAACATGGCGAAATTTTAAG
The DNA here is from genome assembly GCA_026074375.1 of Tanacetum coccineum. Lineage (NCBI taxonomy): Eukaryota > Viridiplantae > Streptophyta > Magnoliopsida > Asterales > Asteraceae > Tanacetum > Tanacetum coccineum. Next base: position 69,378 of record BQNB010015924.1, read on the forward strand.
GATTGGTCAATTATATTTATAACCAATGAGTAGGCGTAAATTATGTTAACTAAAACAGAAATTTACGACTAATGAATTAATCTCTTACTTTCGTTCGCGTCTACATTTCTTAATTTTGATAACGGGTTAAAATTGGTTAATTTCATTAATATACAAAGTTTAGTCGTGTTATGCTATAAAAACAAGTATAACGAGAACTATAATTACAACTAATAAATTAGATATACACTTTCGGTCTTGACTAATGGTCTTGATTCTTTAAAATGGGTATAATGAGTATAATGAGTTAGAGTTTGGGTGTGTTTTTTGTTTTTATTTTTTAATTTTGGGGAAAAACGGGTTGACCTCGTTGTAAAATTTCGGAATAAGAATTTTGGCAGATTTTTGAGTCGTTTTGTGAGTACCATAACTTGGTCATTTTAAAAGCTTTTTCTAGATTATTTTCGGATTTAAAAATTATGTTTCAAGAGAATCTATTTTCCAACGAGTGCGGCCTCATGGATTTTCAGTAAGTAAAAGTTGGTCAAATGATTTTTATAAGAAAAGTTGTCGAAACTGCGTTTTAGGACCAGATTTTAGATTGTGAAGATGTGATGAACAGACATAGCAAAACATAATATTTTTGATGAAATTCGAAATAAAGCGAGTTCATAATGTGTATGAATTACTGGAATTTTTCCAGATTCTTCTGGAAAGTTTAAATGGGTCTGATCATGTCCAACTTTTGCAATGTTCCGGCAGACCCGTTTCGAACACCTTATGTTGTAGCATTTTTTTGAAAAATGGTTAGACATACTAGGAGTTTTTGGAAAAAATAAAGTAGCTTTTCAATTCATATAAGTGGTTAGAAACAAGGGATGAACAACGGGTGTGGGCATTTAGTATTTCTTTAAGGTTGTCAAGTGACTAGGAAAATTGGTCGAAAGTGGTTAAAAGGCTATATGCATATAAGGCGAAACATTTAGGACGTGGTGATAAGTGAATTAAGACGCACACATGGATTCTATAATATAAGATTTTATATATGTCGAAACATATTATTTTCCTTTCTTTCTCGCGCTTATGCGTTTTATGCATTTTTCTTATAAATATATTCTTATACGCGCACCATTATTTTAGGTCGCGGTTCGGATCTCTCGACTTCGTTTCTTCATTGTTGATCATGATGTTCGCATCGTTGTCATAGTTGTTCACGTTTTTTGGTGTATTCTCTTATCCGCATACTTATGCTTTAGGTGAGTTCATAACCCCATCTTTCTTCCTTTAATGGTTTTCATACTTATTTTCGGGTGAGAATACATCTTTGTTTAAACTAAGCCAAATTTATGGATTCCAATTTCATAAGCGTTACATGAATGTTTTTACTAAAGACTTTACTTGCTTTTTACATGATTTCTAATACATGTTTGATAAATGGTTGCTTACTATTGAATTTATTAAAGCTTAAATTGCTTACTAAATGAATTTGAAATCATTGTTTTATCTATTACAAAACCGTAGTTTTGAAATATACCTGTTTAAAATTGGACAAATGCTTGAAGGTATTCTGACCCGTTATTATGATTATCGAAGGAGTACCTATTGCTAAAGTCCCTAATCTAGTGAACCATTACTACCTATGATGGGTAGAACGCTAGTGTAATAAATAATTACTAATGAGGTGACTCACCGACCGGGTTTTGTATCCTTTTGAAAACACCCACTTTTCAATGGATATATAATCTACTAAGAAGTAGGTATATACAATAATAACTAAACTAATGGGGCAACTATATATTTCTCGTCAAGGGGTCGGTGTCACGAGCTCAATGCGATAATTCTGTAACTTGACACTGCGTTCATTGCATGTCGTTGGGCTGATCATTTACCTGATCTTTTACCTTGTGGTTCACTACTAAGCATACTTGATTTATTAAATTACTACTTGGATTTCGACAACAATTCTTTTAAATGTTGTAACGCTACTTTTCTTACTGAAATATTACTTGATTTATTTCAATACTGTTTTTACTTAAACCTATGAATTCACCAACATTATTGTTGACGTTTTTGCATGTATTTTCTCAGGTTATATCTTGTTAGCTGAGCATTGGGAGCATTCGAGACGCATGGATATCAACAAAACTCAAGGACTCAGTTTTCTTCACATTCGATAACCATTTATCTTTAATTATACAATTGAATCATGTTTGAACGCTTGTAACTTTTGTTAAAAGGAAATTATTGGGACCTGTCTAACTCTAATATTTTATTAAATCGAATGTGTCATTTTATTAAACGTCTCTTTTGAGGTCGTTTTCTGTAACTTGTACTTTATACTATGAAGTAACACCCCAAAGTGGTATTCCGATGCGTTCTTGTGATTTTATGGGGGTGTTACATATTTAGATATTTGGATTATTGATCATCATTTGATCACTCACTTAGTTCGGGAATAGGTCAAAAGGATCCGACTTTGTGTTTGATTCCTAGTTGTTTGTCTATGACAACTCGGTATTAGCTTCGTGAGGATTAGCTAATGAAATGCTCATCATCCTAAATATATGAATGTTTAATGCTCAACCTCATGTCTAACGAACTTGGTTGAGAAATTTCATATTTGTTATTTCCAAACGTGAACTAATCTTAAAGCATTTTTCATAATTAAGATTAAAGGCCGAAAGGATTTTTGTTATGTTAAATAGACAATCTCTTTATTAAACTACCCGTTCATTCTTTTTATTATACTAAATTTCATGAACTTATCATCATCCCGAGTTATCCTCCATTACTCTTGTCTCCCAAATAAACATTGTTTTATTATTTTGAATTTGTGTTATCAATTATCTTTAGATCGTGACAGTCTATAGATATACCTTTTCATAATATAATCGACCCTTTATAAGAATTACCAATCCCGTGGAATGACCTGGTCTTACCCTAAACCTATACTATAAACGGGGGTTTATACTTTACCCGTGTGTTAGTTGAAAATTGGATAAAACTAAAATTATAAATTTAAAGCTTTTATAACACATCAAATGTCATCAACATAAACAAGTAAAGCAATAAAGACATCATCAAA